>JAVFBW010127744.1:0-14104 GCA_034783835.1 Mopalia ciliata
ATTTATTTTCCACAACTCATTGTGTATACTACTATATCCTGAAGCAAACTGTGATTTGAGTCAATGTCTGTAACCACTATGAGACCATATTATGACAAGGTATGTATTAACTCGTTCTACTGCCTTCTCAAAACGACTAAGATATAAGCTGGCTTCTCTACCAGCTGTAGGTGATAAAGACAATTATGCAAATCATCAATGATATATCTATAAATTATCCTATCCCGGCTTATTTGTATCATGTTCATTATCCGGCTATACATTCCACCCCTAGAAAAACAGCAATATTTTAAAGGAGTAGACTGTCCATATTGTCAACTGGCCATATCCAAAAGTTAACGATATGAGTACAAGGAGTTAGAATCTGGTAACGTGTTTTATATATCAGTTAATATTATAAATGTGCCAGTTAAATCCTATGGTTGAAGCACTGGAGGAACATTAATTCTACAACAGAGCAAAACATTTAACATTTAATGGTTGTGTAAGTGTGCCTATTACTGTCAGATGCACTGACGTCATATCAGAAACATATCAAACCTTGATCGCGGCGTTAAACACCAATCAATCCTTCAATCAATAAGTCAACCAGTGGTTTCCGCTATACCTATCAACTTGGCGATGTGTATAAATAAATATGCGCTCTGTTGCAGATATCAAGAGTTGTCTGATCTTTTTAACTCCAAACAAAAATTATGACATCAAACGAACAAGTCCAAAGCAGTTAACGTAATGATGCGATGTCGTACACAATAAATAAATAAATGTCGTTCAAAGATGTGTGGAGGATGATGAATACGTACAATAATTAACCTATTGGACAACTAAGGCGTCAGCTAGAAATCAGATTAATAAATATCTATCATATATTTATATCTATCATCATTATCACATGGCTAATTGGTTTGTGTAGTACTGATTTGTGTTTGATGAAACTATAAGGAATGGGTTGTTTACTATGATTTTATTTATAGTTTTTTGTTAATAAAATGCTCTCATAATTGTCTTTTAAATTACTAAAGCTGAACAGTAAACATGGATTTGTTATGATTAGAAATTCCGGAAATTGAAATAAACTACCATCACTCTCATTATCTTATCGACGAATTTTGATTAGTCTCCTTAAACATTTCGGTTTTCATTTAATAAAAAGAGCATCATTTGCGCCTAATTAAGTTTGTCATGCAGCAAAATAAAATGCATTAATGAATTCTTGTAGCTTAATTGAAAAACCACAGATTGCTTCTTTGTGGAATTCTTTTATTTTGGGTCATTCTAGAATTATAGATGTGCATACATCTAAAGCAGTTGTATCCGGGTTATGTCTCCAATCCCCAGCATAGCCACATTTTCTTGTACTTGGAAAAGTAAAATTACATCATGATGAATCATTTCAATTACTGTAAATCCATAAGTCCTCTGACATAAGAGTTCGTATTGGCCTTTATTTCCTGAAACTGTCACTGTGGTATTTATGTTCTGTTAACTTAAATAGCATGGATTCAATCCTGTTAATATTTTCATCTAGACCATAAAATGTCTTTTTAAATGCCAATGCCTCAGCACTAAATGGAAAAATTGTCGAGATTTGTTCGTGTGTGAGATTTTGTTTTCATTCAGTTTGTTTATTTCCCCCCAAGTTATTGTTGTACCGACGACTAATTCGAGGTATGGCGGTATTTGAACTAGAGCTAATGACGGTCTTTATACAAACAGACACACTTATGTGAACAAATGATGTCTTTGTTTGTGTAAGTAGTTTAGCACGGGGACTGATGTTTATCACTTTAAGCAGGCGTATTTCCACCTGATGAAATCCGCTTACGGCGTATTTGGAGACAAACAAGTCCGACTGTCTTCAATTAAATATTTGATTCACGCTTCCGTGTAAACAAGTATGCCAACCTCTCCGTTCAAAACAATATGTGACCCAGTTAGACGTTTCAAGTAAACACTATATTCTTATATCTGACCTTCTGAATCGAAAACAATAATATTTCGGTAATATTCGCCTGTTGAAATTTATCAATATATACAATATGAATATCATTATATTTTACCATTTCCTTTGTTTCTTTGTTTGATTAGGGTTCAATGTCGTACTCAACGATATATCACTTATTTGACGACGGATTGTCCCTTAACAGTGTCCGTTACCTAAATACGCTCTGTTAATCATGTATTCGATATTCGTTCGATATTTTCATTCGTGAACTTAATTTTCTTCAAGATTGGTTTTCATGCAATTTGCTTTCCTTGAATTTATCAAAAACTAAATTTATGTTGATAAAACCCAACCGCAAGAAATCTCATCTCAATCTGCCTAAGTTATCTATTAAGGGAAGACAACTCGAACAGGTTAAACTTTTTAATTTTTTAGGTGTTTACTTTAACGAGAATTTATGTTGGTCTACCCACATAAATTACATTTCCAAGAAAATAGCTAGGAATATAGGTGTCTTACACTGCATAAAGGAATGCATAAATAGGAAAACTTTATTTATTCTTTATCAGTCATTAATTTATCCTTATTTACAATACTGCAACCTTATTTGGGGAAACACATATAATACCCATCTTTCACCTTTATTTAGGTTGCAGAAAAGAGCATTACGGTCAATCTTATCATGTTATAAATTTGAACACACTGCTCCATTATTTTTAAAATTTAATATATTTAATTTACAGGAAATTAATACTTATTTAACATTATGTTTTGTTCATAAATTCTACCATCATCCCTTTCTTATACCTGATGGATTTGAACATTACTTTACAAAAATCAATCAAGTTCACTTGTATCAAACGAGAGGGTATACTTTTGACTTATATAGGCCATTCTTCCGAACAAATCTTACTAAGCATACAGTTAAAATCAAAGGTCCACAAGAATGGAATAAACTACCCGTTGAACTAAAGCAATGCATCTCAATTTCCTTGTTTAAATCTTTACTAAAAAAACACATAATTTATAGTTAATGCCGTAGCTTTTCTTATATACGTACTTCTGGGCAACGTTCAAAATTGTTTCATTCACCATTTTCATGTACTTATTTATCCGTCTTATGCCTACCATACTTATTCTCTAAATATTTAAATGCATATTTACATAACAATAATACTGCTATTTAATAGTGGGATAATTCAAGCCCGTTTAGGGTTTTCTTCCCGCCAATCTAAGTATGTTTTCTTGATATTAATGTATACTACTTTCTCTCTGAATATCTACACATAAATCGTTTGTAATCACATGTGTATATGTGGGTCCATACACATTTGATTTATACAATATCTCCGAGGTTTTATTTCTAAAAGCATATATATATATATATATATATACATGTGTAGTGTATGTATGTATATATAAATATATATGGAAGGTTTGTATGTGCATGTTTCAAAAGTAATATATGCATATGTATATGTGGATGTGTGTATATGTACATATATATATATATATTTATGTATATATTTATTGAGACACATCTATGTGTGCATATTATATATGTGAGTATCGATGTGCATGCATACGAGTATATATGAGTTGGTATGGATCTATTTCTATGCACATGAATATATACCTAGATTCAAATGTATATGATATGTCCTATTTTATCTGTAGAGGAAGAACATGTTCTATAACTCTATACTTGGTAACATGTATGCATAAGTGTAACCTTGACAGTTACCGTTTGTGTTTACATGTACTTGTTGACACTGTTTGGTATATTTATGATGTCATGATTGGTGAATAAATGAACAAATCAAAAATCAAAATTGATTATTAGTAGTTAAAATGATTGTAGCCTTGAAATCGGGAAGAAACCACGTAAAACCCACTCAACGACTGCCGGAGCCACATCGTGTGACGCACTCATATACTCGCTGGTCCACAGACGGACCCGATCCCATAAACGGTAAATTAGAGTAGGATTATTAAGCGCACACGATACCCAAACATGTAGTCAGATTGTTAAATATTCATTAATGTGTACATTTCCATATGAAGAGCTTTATTCCAAAACGCGTTAAATTCATTTTCATTAATTTGCTAAAAACAGCTTTTTGTATTTACAGATGTAAATGTTCGTAATTTTCTCCGTTTTCTGGCCTAATGCTTTATGTTCATGTATTCGAATATGTGTACAAAAATACTGAAATCTCGTTTTGCAATGAACAAGGCCGGGCGCTTAACAAGTTTTGCAATGAACGCATAGAAAGACCTATCTAAAACAATGGGATGCAATTCGTTTTGTCAAGAAAAGAATACAACATGTTGAGCGCGGCTCTATCGCTCGTTATTCTGTGGCGGTAACTTGATTTTTTGTTAATTTGACGTTTAACGCGTTTTGCAATAGAGCTCTTCATATATTGTCGTTCTTTATATTGTGTAAATTAGTCAAATCTGTCTTTTATCCTTGTAGTGAGCCAAGATTCTATTCTGGGTTGAACGTGAAGAACCTTACAGGATGTATGTATGTGGTAAGTTTGCTAACCATAACCATAACCATTATGAATTGATGACCAGTAATCATAATCCGGGAAGAATTCCATACCATTTTATATACGAGCAGAAATGAAGCAATAGTAGTTGTGGAGGAATCAATTGTAGCGTATACCCTGTGCAGATGTCCCCGCCCCGGGGGTGTGGACAGCCCATACTCTCTGCATTTGTTCATGCCGCGGGGAAGAGGACCGCGCACACTCTCGGCGTCTGTCCACGTCCCGGGGATGAGGATAGCATCATACTCTAAGTGATTAAATTTTAGTTTAAAATACGTATGCCTTCTTTCTCTGTTGATATCATTGTCGGATGATCATTGTCTGTTATGAACGATGTTCATCTTCTTGCCACTTTATATTTAATGTTTACATGAACTTGTCTCATCTATTGTTCCGTCTTAATGGGATTATCCCCATGCCGCCCCTTCCTGGTGTTAATGTTAGCTAATCCTCAAAATGGCATTACCTGTACAGCTGTCCATGCCCCGAAGGTGAGGACAGAGCATCGACCTTTTCTGCGCATCTGTCCATGCACCGAGGGACAGCAGCTCACTTGCTCACTGCATGTCACCAAGTCTACACATCTAAGTTTTTTGTCCGGAAGTGAAGTCAGAGATATCACGCACCAAATCCCAAGCAGACATGTTTTTCTTTAATGACGATAAATTTTCACTGGTCTCTCAATCCGTTAAAGAAAGATAGTGAACGAAACTGTGACCTTCCGCATCCAATCTGCCTTGTGTAACAGTCCCTATGTCCCCTACATGGTTTTTGATGAACATAATTGCATCCGTGCTCAGAGCTGCGTACATTTTACGGCCATTAAAAACACTGTCTTATTATCCTGTCTGAGGAAAAAACTTCAAGCTAATATAATCGGGTCTTGTCACGAAAATAACCACACCATATGCAATTTTCCTGAAAACTGAAAGTGCCACTCTCGCAAGAAAAATTAAGACACATTGGAGGCTGAATAAGAACTACCATTTACTTGTGCAACAAGGTGACAAGTTAAAGAGCTTTCGCAGCGCCAATAAAATCTTAGCCAGTCTATAAAACATAAAATCCTGACGACCAAGTCCTTCGTTATGCGTATAATAACTGAAATAAACGGTGATATGGTTCCTCAGTCGCTATGACACGTCAATTGTCTTATCATCCATTACTTAATTCTAACCTCAAAACTCATTTATTCTATTGTGGAACACTGACCAATAAATACTACGGGGTTTGGTTGTTGGCGTGTCCCTTAGCGAGGATTGCTGCGAGCATGTATCAAATTAGCTCTGAAGGAGAAGAACTTGGAACATTGATTTTTCATTTTCCTGAAGCGTCTTGAAAATCAAAGTTGCGATTGAACGGACAGATTGTCCGTGGTTTTTGCCGATGTGGTAGTGCTAGAATTCTACGTTTCAAAAACTTTTTTTTTTGTCATTGTCTTGCTCATGTAGCCTATACCTTTTTGGTTAAAAATGAAGTGAGACTGAGATTTCTATTGGACACAGGAATGTCACGTTTGTAACCATCAAGAACCAAGATAGCTTTATAACCCAGACTAAAACTTTGGGATTATCCGCGCCGTCACGTTCTCCTTAACGAGTCCCATGGCGGATCTCTATAGTCTTGGCCACACCGACAACAAAATCCAGCTGCTAAAATTGTGTACATCTTTCATGTGGATCAACAAGTAGTGGATCACATTAATATCAACACATTCAATTTAATATTACAATTTGTTCTTAACTTCAATAAAATTACATCGTCTCCAGTTGTAAATTGCCGGACGACACGTATCGCACAATTTATACAAGAAACAGCCGAATATCACCCAAAACTCGGTTCTGTTCATTACCAGGATAAGTTTAAATGACGTCTTACCTTCCCCCAGTTTCTTGTTACCATGTTGTATGTCGGTATCAACACCAGCACAACATGCCAAATTTGTTTGCAAGAAATGGTCCCCTCTTAAAATAAATCCTTTTAGGCAGCTCCCAGCCCAACAATTGTTGTCGGTATTTTTACTTGTTATACTGCCTTTGTAGTATGATGAATTAAATTTTGTCGCCATATTTGGTGTTCGCGAATGTGCATTATAACCGTGGAATGCAGTTTAGCTTGATACTGAGGACTCGTTTATGTGAAATAGAGCAATAAATTATCAGAAATGACTGTTCCCGAGACCTTATGATACCGTTTACCTATGGATATATATTGGTGGCTTGGCGCGCATTGAACAATTACCCTTTTCATGTCGTTATGGTGTTGATATTTGACCTATAACATGGTCACAAGGAAATGGTGAAGGTAAGACATCATTTAACAAGGCTATGACCAGGCAAACTATAGCCACTATCATTGTGAAAAGTTGGGAATGTTGTGTACTATTCCAAATCGTTTTTTTTTTTCAAGCAAATATTCACCAGTTTTGACGACATGCAACAAATCAATATTATGGCTTATGTAGAACGAACGACAGATTACGGGCATGGGGCATGTAGTGAAATGATTAAAAAACATAATTTGCTCCAGTGTCAGTTGTTCTCATGACCTTTGCTCCAGTGACAATATTTCTTATGACTTTTGCTCCACTGACAATTGTTCTGGGGACCTTTGCTCCATTGACAATTGTTCTGGGGACCTTTGCTCCATTGACAATTGTTCTGGTGACCTTTGTTGCAGTAACAATTGTTCTGGTGACCTTTGCTGCAGTGACAATTGTTCTGATTAGCTTTGCTGCAATGACACTTGTTCTGATGACCTTTTCAGCAGTGACAATTGTTCTGATGACCTTTTCAGCAGTGACAATTGTTCTGATGACCTTTGCTCTAGTGACAATTGTTCTGATTACCTTTGCTGCAGTGACAATTGTTCTGATGACCTTTGCTCCAGAAACAATTGTTCTGATGACCTTTGCTCCAGTGACAATTGTTCTGATGACCTTTGCTCCAGGGATAATTGTTCTGGTGTCCTTTGTAGCAGAGACAATTGTTCTGGTGACCTTTGCTGCAGTAACAATTGTTCTGGTGACCTTTGCTGCAGTGACAATTGTTCTGGTGACTTTTGCTGCAGTGACAATTGTTCTGGTGACCTTTGCTCCAGGGATAATTGTTCTGGTGTCCTTTGTAGCAGAGACAATTGTTCTGGTGACCTTTGCTCTAGAGACAATTGTTCTGATGACATTTGCTCAAGAGACAATTGTTCTTGTGACCTTTGCTGTAGTGACAATTGTTCTATTGACCTTTGCTCCAGTGACAATTGTTCTGATGACCTTTGCTCCAAAGACAATTGTTATTGATATACAAGCTGCCGACACAGCAAATATAACGGTATCTGCGGATATGTCCTTGCAGGTTTACACTGATTAAAAGAATACATCACAAACAAATTCTATTATCCGGCTTTATCTGACAATATATGAAGTCTTACTAATGAACACATAGTTGATGTAGCGTCTTAAAGGTGTGCGTGGTATGTAGATGATCTCCTTGACTAATCCGGCGCGAATCCACCAAATAGAAAAACATATTAATACACTGTCAACAAATCCTGCCTGTCGTTCACTATATTTACGTTCAATAGGAGAAAAATCAAAGAACTAAATACTATTTATGCGAATAATGGTTTTTAACGATGTTTCTTTGTCTGATCAAGACTGCAATACTCTCCTATCCGCCCTTGCCTTATTTTTATACATGTTTACAAATTCATTATGTATATGTTGTAACTACATTACAGGGTAATGTAGACTTTCAGCTCATCAGCCGATATTAAAAGCACAAAACATGATTTAACACTTTAAATTGATCTCGTTTTATGTAATTGACATATCAAGATATCACAAGACAAGAGTTTCTAAACGAACTAAATCAAATATGTACTGATCCTTATGTCGTGAATTGTTTCATATTTCATTCCTTATGATTATGACGCTAATATCGGATCCATACAATTTACTTAAAGCTGTTTCGCGATGGATCGACGTCTCCCTTTTGAAATGGAGAGATAAATACACATGGTTATCATATATTGTTAGGCAAGGAGAAATGAACTTAAAATATTGTCACCCTCCCCAGGTAAACATTGGGTTTAGGGCATTATTACACAATGGAAAAAAAATTATCCCACTCGTGTTATTTTAGTTATAAAATCTGCTTGAACTTTTACTATTCACAGGGGAATAATAAATCTACAAATTCCTGGATAAACAACACTTTCTCGAATAATGAATCTGAGAAGAGGATTGCATTAAATGATCGAGATAAAACAGACAAGGCCACAGATGTTCTGACAACTGATGCTACAATATTCCTCCTACATTTAACACTTATCAAGCGTTACTAGGCAATCAGAGCTAATAAAACAAGATCTCGTGAGAAAACCCGTTAAAGCTATTAATGTAAAAAGGTTAGATCAAAAACTCGCATGGGAGCAAACAAACGGAAGTGTGTAGCGCGTATGTGTCTGTTTATTTTGCAGACCATCCTCTATCAGGAAGATAATAGCATTCTTATGATGGATTTATCAGAGAGAAAATAATATGCATAGTATTTTTTATTCCTATGACATTTCTCTAGTGGCTCAAATGTTTGCGTTACCAAGACACTGTATGTTTAACAGCGATTCAGGTAATCAGTAGAATATGGACTACATATTTTATTCTTCTTGTTTGAGTGGCATTTAGAAGCTGGTGAATTCGTAAGACATGAGAAACGTCGCTACCCAATTATATCCAGAAGTTATACATCCATATCAGTCGTCATGTCTTACTATTTTATTCTTCTTTTGAACTCTTAAAACTATCTTGTAAAAAAATCTTTTGTGGTACAAATTTCGAATAAACCATTCTTTCCAGGTCTTCCGAATACATTGTGGGATTGAATGTGTTTGACTTATATTTGAATCAAAATCCGAAATGGACGATGGTGTCCACTAACACTGTTTGGTTTGTACATTATAAAATGTGAATAGTTATATATTCGTATTTCTTAGCTTTAAAGATTCGATCGTTTCAAATTGTTACTATTAAAGCAACACCCAACACTATAACATCAACTTGTTACAATATTGATTAAACTTTGGTGAACTAACATATAGAACAGCTTTATTTCGTACTGTATTATACAATTTCATTATCAATTAAAACTTATTTCAGAACAGTTCCATTAATTTGGGGGGTATTTATTTAATCAGATTTCAATGTTTTAACATGCAAATAACATTGCAGATGATGAAGTTTTGAGCATGTGAAATATTTGGATCAAACTTAATTCCTTCTGCGTATAAATTTTCCTGCTTTGGTAAGGGATTTCATTTGTAAAATGCATAAGTGTGGTAACACCGTCTAATCCCAGGGAAATGAGATCTCTTTGAAAATTAGTAGATCCAATAGATGGGATTAAAGAGAAGCCTTTGAAAACAGTACACCAGGTGTAGTTGTAAAATCACAACTACTGACTCTTAACAAGTTATTCTGTCAGCCGAGTCTGTTCTGTGTCATTCTTGCCGTGTCATTATTTACAAGCTGGCCAATACAGCAAATAAAATGATATCTGCGGATATTTCTCTCCACTTTATTATCATAAAGAGGATAATTCACATGTGTAGATTCTTTATCCGTAATACCGGTCTCCAAATTGCCATTCTGTTTGTTTAGGCTTTTGTCATGTTTAAAACAGAATAAGCACCCTTGCAATAATTGCGTTTTCGTGAGACAACCACGCACACAGTTATATTCCACAACTTTAGCGTATCTTGAAATCTCTTTGCCTGGAATCCTACAACTAGGGGTGTGCATTTTCTTTTTTACATAAAATGGAACACCCAGTGCCCATGAAGATAATTAATAATAAAATAATTAAAAGTGGTATATCACATATCATTAAAGATGTCACTTTATTGATTGGTGCTTTAAGATTATATGACTTATATGTGGCGGTGTTCTCTTATAATAATTGTCACATTAATTCAACCCAAAAATGTTTTACAAGAACTGGAATGAAATAGTTTTTGGATAAATGTACTATTATCAATTTACAATTGTATGTTGATGGTTTAAGATTATATCCTCTATATGTCGATTCTCTCCAACAATAATTTTCACATTAATCAACCACAGAAATGTTTGACAAGAATTTTTTCTTGTCATAATTTTTTTTCTAATAAGAGACGATGCTGTGTAATGCCAATCAGTCACTGAGAGTTATTTTGTTATTATTAATTTAAATTACAAAACTACAATTATGTGAAGCGACAGGATACACATTTTTCATAATTTATTTGTATTTGACTCTACTGATACCTGTATTTAAATTATTCAAATACTCGGTCAAACAGTTTTTCATTGGTAGCACTGTTTATATAAACCGTTTCGAGTAATTGTTCTTTCGGGAAATGTGCGTAGAGGATGACATTGTTTTTTTAAAAGATATATATGGGTGCTGGCTCCGACTACATCGAAAGTTTTGTGCTATAATATACTGTTTGTACCTCCTTACATGAAGAACACCACACGCCAATTCATACTTTTATTTTGCACTGTGATACAAACGTGGAGGTCTGTATTTCGGCCTGTACTTCGGCCTCCATCATTTGGTGGGATCTCTAGTTTCCAAACGTATTCCAGAAGACCACAAGAGTGGGTTCAATTTATTATTAGTAGTTAAAATGATTGAAGCCTTGCATAATCACAGCGGCAAATCGGAAGGAAACCACGTAAAACCCACACAGCAACTGTCGGAGCCACATCGTGTGACTCACTCATATACTCGCTGGTCCACAGACGGACCCGATCCCATAAACGATAATTAGAGTAGGATTATTAAGCACACACGCTACCCAAACATGTAGTCAGATTGTTAAATATTCATTAATGTGTACATTTCCATAATTATGTTGTCGTTCTTTATATTGTGTAAATTAGTCAAATTTGTAAACATGCTTTTTTCTTTTATCCTCATAGTGAGTCAAGATTCTATTCTGGGTTGAACATGAGGAACCTTATAGGATGTATAAATGTGGTAAGTTTGCTAAAGATAACCATTATAAATTGATGACCAGTAATGATAATCCGGGAAAAAATTCCATATGATTTTATATACGAGCAGAAATGAAGTAATAGTATAGTTGTGGAGGAATGAATTGTAACCTATACCCTGTGCAGCTGTCTCCGCCCCAGGGGTGAGGACAGCCGATACTCTCTGCATTTGTTCATGACCCGGGGGAGAGGACAGCAGATACTCTCCGCGTCTGTCCACGTCCCGGGGATTTGGATAGCATCATACTCTAAGTTATTAAATTTCAGTTAAAAATATGGACGCCTTCTTTCTCTGTTGATATCATTGTATCTGTTATGAACGATGTTCATCATCTTGGCATTTGACTGATTATTTTTGATGTTTACATGAACTTGTTCCGTATTAATGGGATTATCCCCATGCCGCCACTTCCTGGTGTTAATGTTATCTAATTCTCAAAATGGCATTACCTGTACAGCTGTCCATGCCCAAAGGGACAGCAGCTCACTTGATCACTTTATGTCACCAAGTCTACACGTCTCAGTTTTTTTGTCCGGAAGTGAAATCTGAGATACCACGCACCAAATCCCAAATCCCAAGCAGACATGTTTTTCTTTAATGACGATAACGGATTGGTCTCTCAACCCGTTAATAAAAGATAATGAACGAAACCGTGAAAGTGAACTTTCACCTCCAATCTGTCTTGTGAAACAGTCCGTATGTCCCCTACATGGTTTTTGTTCAACATAATTGCATCCCTGCTCCAAGCTGCATATTTTACGACCATAAAAAACATTGTCTTATTATCCTATCTGAGGAGAAAACTTCAAGCTAATATAATCGGGTCTTGTCACCAAAATAACCACACCATAAGTAATATTCCTAAAAACTGAAAGTGCCACTCTCGCAAACAAAAGTAAGAAACACTGGAGGCTCAACTATTCCTAGTATCTGTTCATTCTGTAAATATGCATTGGCGAGGACATGGGTTTTTTAATCGATCTATATGGGGGATGGCTCCTATTAGATCAATAGTTCTATGATATAATATACTGTTTGTACCTCTTTACATGAAGAACACAACACTCCAATTCATACTTTTATTTTACATGGTCATCTAGCTTACTATGAATATGATAAAAAAGGTCGAGGTCTGTACTTCGGCCTGCTACTAGGAAACGCCAGCTTCCTCCACACTTGGTGGGATCCCCAGTTTCCAAACGTCTTTCAGAAGACCAGAAGCGTGGGTGTAATTGATTATTAGCAGTTAACATGATTGTAGCCTTGCCTAATCAATTTGGAAAACCAGAAGGAAACCACGTGAAAACCACCCCTGCGACTGCTGGAGCCACATCGTGTGACTCCCTCATATACTTTATGATCGATAGACAGACCCGATCCCCTAAACAGTAAATTGGAGTAGGATTAGTAAGCGCACATGCTAACCAGCATGTAGTCAGATTGTTAAATATACATTTTTATGTACATTTTCCATATATTGTCATTCTTTATAGTGTGTAAATTAGTCAAAATTGTAAATGCATTTTTTTCTTTTATTGTTACAGTGAGCCAAGATTCCATTCTGGGGTGAACATGAAGAACATTATAGGATGTATTATTGTGGTAAGTTTGCTTTAGATAACCATTATGAATTGATGACCAGTAATCATAATCCGGGAAGGATTCCATACCATCGTATATACGAGCATAAATGTAGCCTAGTTGTGGAGGAATGAATTGTAGCATACCCTGTGAAACTGTCCCCTCCCCGGGGGAGAGGACACACATACCCTCCGAGTAGTATAAGGGGTGGGGGTTCTGGACCACCTGCTCCTGGGGACCCTCCCCACCGCCCCGGAGGGTCCCAGTGGTAGTTCCGGTTGCCTTCTTGTATATATAATAATAGCGCATTTTTGGTCAGGGCTATCACAGTTTCGGCTATTTTTTGGTTGCCCGAAATTTCCAATTAGACACCTAGTAGCCCAAGATATACCGAGCAACCACTCCGGGGGTACAGTAGACCAAGTGGATTCCGAGCAACCAAACCAATACTCGACACGCTAGAGCAAGCACGATGGCAGTACAAGCAACATTCCAGGCCATGGGCTTGCGGTCCGGAAAGTCGGCGGCGGCCCACCTGCTTCTCGAGAACACCCACGAGAGCAATCTCCTGCCAGACATCGCCCAGGTCGACTATCTAGCCGGCCACCTGGGCCGCACGCACCTGTGCCCTCTGGAGGGGCTTCCGACGTTCGTCGACGACGTATACGTGTTCGGCTACATGCGCCGCGAGGACTGCGTAGCCCGTGGCGGACGCCTCTCCTGCACGACCGGAGAGGACGGCGCCGCCAAGAACACCGTCGCTTGGATCTCTACCGCCGTCCGCGAGAGCATGGGGACGGCCCCCGACGGCACAAGGCGCGGCCACATACAGACGAACATAGTCCATACCCTCGCCACCCGAGAAAACGCCGAAGGCAGCGCCATTCGAGAGACTGTCGCCCGGATCGAGTTCGACACCGACCGGAAGGCGCTGGGAAGGTGGCGGGAGCTGTACCCGGGGACCGAACCGGCCGGCCTCTTCGTGG
>JAVFBW010127755.1:0-14104 GCA_034783835.1 Mopalia ciliata
GATTAGTGTTGTTAAAACGGTTGGTCACACAGATATAACCGAGTTTGCTGATTTTTTTTTTTTTTAATTTTGAGTTATTCAAAAACTCAATATATGTGTTTCGTCAATAGTTTAGCTCCACACATTATCAAACAGATCGATATGCAAATTAGACTTGAAATTAAATGTAGAATGACTTTAATAACAGTCGATACCTGGGTTTCAATGCAATACCCGTGTAGTTGTATTTCAAAAAAATATCCGGTGCATAGCTGTGGAAATAAAGGTGTATTAGAAAATCTACTCTTATAATAGTTTTTTTTACATGAAACACCAGGAAAGTGTTTTCTAACATTAATCTGATTAAAACCAAAGTAAAAATTGCGTAAGATGGATTCAACCTCAGTTTTCTATTCCGTACATTATGCAGTCTTTTTTCTATCTGATGTAACGTATAATGTACATATAGACCCGTGTCCTAGTGCCACTTCCCTACACCTGTTGAATGCAGCGAAAGCTTGTGCTTTTATTTGCTGGTCTGTGGCATAAGTTGCCCAAAATATTGTCGGAAATTTATTAACAATGGCGTGGCGAGTTGACTTAGTCTCGTCCACTATTGAAACTCTCACAAGAATACGAAGACCATGCAGTGTCACTAAGAGTTTGTTTCCAGATAAAGACTAATAAGAGTAAACCTATTGTATGGACGACAGAGTTTCACGACTTCGCAGGCCTTCTTAATTCTCTCTTTAGGAAGGTGTGCAACCTCTTCCACACAGTCCACTTTAATAATATAAATAACAATGGGGAGGCGTGGTAAACATGTCTATGGCAGGCGAAGTGTTTCAATATTAAATAATTATATTTATTTGAAAAAGTTAATATGTTTGAATAAAAACGTAATATATCTTTTAAAATTCTTCATTTGTATTCAACAAATTTATATCTTAATGGTATATTTGTAATTGACTTTATTAAATTCTCCATCTGCATTATACACATATATATATATATATTGTCTACATATTTGTATTTGTTCATGAGTATATATATAAATTGTCAATATTTTTATATTTGTTCATGAAACAGTTTAAATTGTATGTTGTAAAATTGCATTTTGGGAAATAAAATAATTAAACCAAAGACATTCATAAGGCGAGATTTCATTGGGTGAAATCCAGAAGGTAAGACGAACGGTAAAATTATCTGAATTTTTTTGTGGTTAGGCTTAATTAATTAATGTCTGTTACAAACACTCTGCTTCACTTTATTGAGAACTTATTGAGAAGTCCCTCATACTTAAGTGTAGCCAACATGATATCACTTACAACTACGTCAAGTTTTGAACACTGATAGCACGGGCATAATGATATCATCCAATGAAATTTCGCGTAACTTATATCAATGGCTAGACCATTAGGATATCCCATAATGCACTATTGCAATAAATATATTTAAGTTCTTTATGAAAACAAAAAAAATTTCATGCATATAAATCCAAATCATCCCATACAAAAAGAAACATTACAAGTAACAACAAATATATAAAAAATAAAAAAAAATAGAGCACATATATTTTAAACATAGAATATAAATAAAACGATATGCAATGAAAACTGTACATTTTGGACAAATTAATAAATTGATGTAAAACATAGTTGGCACTATGAGATACGAAGTGCAGCTGTAATAAAGCTTTAGAAATTACCACGAGTTTTAAGCGAGTTTAGTACTGGCCAGAAACGATTGATGTTGACATGAAAATTCACGTCGGGTGGTCTGTCTAACCTACAAGAGACTAAAATTTCTAAAGAATTTATCTGATGAAGAGCATTGCAGTTATAAGACATTTATCAAATGATATTTACTCGTCTACGAAAACCCCAGGTATTTATGGCCAGGCATAATTTCTTATCCGTTTTCTACATCTTTCTCCGGGCAATAGCCGTTAAACAAATTTTACCATGTGCTTGTGACTACATCAGGGCCATGCTGCACTGTCATACTGAACAATAAAAGCGTCACGTAGAATCATGGAATAAGTTTCATCAGCATGTGATAAATCACCAATGATTTTAAATGACACAGACTCTTTATTGAGAACAACTCCAATTATAGGTCAAACTAATCCTTTAAAACACCGATATGTAAAAGGCGAATGACCATTTCTGATTCTGCTTCTTATGCAACAGTTCATATTGTGGACAGATAAGTTGAGACGTGGCAATGAAACAACAACAGCAAAAATGCCAATCACTGTGACAAATTAAAAGTGAATGTTATAACACGGTATATTCTTATTCAAGTGCATCAGTTTATTGTCACGACGAATCAGACCCCGTTATGCTCAATACGGAATCGGGGACAATTGTAGCCTTTTTTTTAAGAAGTTTCCCTGGTTTATTCTTCACCAGAAAACAACAAATGCTTTGCGAAACGCAGAGGATGGCTTTGCTTCGGATCCGATTGTAATTGCAATTTAATTGTTGCTGCCAAGTAGAGACTATGAGGGAAAAGTCTGTAATCGAGGTCTTGAATGCTTTTAGTTCACATGTCTATACAAAAGAGTTCCACTCCTCTTTTTGTTTGGTGTAAGTAAAAAAGCTTTCCTCATATGTCAAAATAAACGTTTATTTTGCATATACCGAATTCTTATTCGCATTTGAATTTATTTTCAAATAAGTGAAATTCAACATATCTAAAATTAATATTATTTCACACATGTGAAAAAAACATATGTGAATTATTATTTCAGATATGTAAAAAATAATTCAGGATATGTATAATAAAGGTAGAAACGATGTCATTGCTATTAGCCGTAGACACTTTAGACATCTGTGACTTCGGCATTAATGACATCTTTTCAAGGAAACCGACTGTATGAAACTAGGTGTAGTTATCTTCGCTTTTAATAACGAAAAACATATTTGTTAAACGACATCTCCCTTAAGGTCTTGCTGGGCCCCTTGGTCGATTTTCAGAAAACCTGTTGTGTTTAGTCAATTATGTAGACGAATATAAATCTGTATTATGCATATGTATATAAGTTTGGAAATGTTTAGTACTCAGGATTACAAATATATGAATGTTATGAAAATACAATTATTATTTCAAAAAATAATGCAAACTGAGTAAATGTCCACAGAAAAAAATAGACTGCATTTTGCACTGCTTATTTCTCGAAGTACAATAATGCTAACACAAAATAAATTAACTGAGCTAGTAAAGTAGTCCTTAAACTAGTAAACGGTGTTTCATTTTTTAAAAATTTTCATTAGATCGATCAGAGTGTACTATTTTGTGTACCTAACTTTTGAAGGCTTTATAAAAATGTCAAATAGATTTTTCAGAAAGCGTTTTTAAAAATCTAGGACGATCTTAGCAAAAAAAGAGACAAAGTTTACTAGATCATATTGTGCTCTTTACAATGGTTCAAGTTTGAAGTTTCTAGCATAAATAGTTTTCTAGAAATACGGGATGGAAAATGGAGGGTGTGCTTAAAACTGAAGTGCCAAAAATAGGAGATTGAAGTTCTGCTGTCAAAAATTGCACCATTTCTTAAAAATAACTCTCAAAAAACGTTGAAATGTTTCATTTTATCACAGTAATTGCATTATGCTTTTATACACTTGTATTGTATTTTTACAAAAATTAATCCTGACTGTCATTAAGTTGGATTAAAACGCATTTTTTTAAGAAAAGAAAGATAAGTCTGCATTCGACCGTGCAGCCTGATTGCACAACTGGGTGAGTAATCACACAGCGGGTGTGTGAGCAGGTGTGATTACAAACAGCCAGGTGATAAACTTGATTACACATTTAGCGGACTGCCCTTGATTGTGTACTCAAGCTAGCTAATACCATGCCAAAGTCCAGACGTAAGAAATACCATCAGAAACTTAGGGTATGTAAATATTTATTTATCTGGAAACTGAACTTTATTCACTGTGTTCAAAAACATTAAGGGGGAGCTATTTTGCCAGGGACTGGAAATGTCTGTCCAGGTACATAAGTTGCGGCGTGGTTAGCCAGATTAGAAAATAAGGTTCTACCACGACGCTTCATGGGCTAACACACTAAAGGTAATGGTTTCTTTCAATTCAACCCATGCATCATGATATTTATTTAAAATTACCTCTCTGTTTGTCTTTGTAATATCATCTTTCCAATTCAGAAAAGCAGCAATGATTCCATTATATTCTCTCATTTACGGCACAACGACGTGAACCTCCCTGAAGAAAGTTGTGGGTACGGTTTTCCAAAGGTTGTCCTGGATTTTATCAGAGATATTCTGCCAGAAAATGTTGTTGGAGATATCAGACAAGACGCCTTTTTGATTGATTTAGAAACATTTTGTAAATACATCATATGATAAATCATGTATCACAATTTTGTATTTGTATAAAGCAAAGAAATACAAGATCAGCGCAACATAACCTATGTTTCCGTATTTTTTTATATTTTTTTTTTTATGTCAACAAGCCTTGGTCCAACGTTACGCTTCTCTCAGGTAGCCTTCTGTTTGTTGTGTATTAGTCCAATGCACAATTAAACAGGCTAGTCTTCGTACTCCGCGGGGAGCTTCCGTCCCGTGGGATAATCCCACTAATCTCCGACACCTTGTTAATGACTTGGGAATGTCCAAGGGAAAACTAAAGTATAAGGCTTTAATTTAACTGTTTGTAATGAGAATTTCTAATTACTTTTTTCACTAACATATAGTTTGAAAACTTAACTTTTAATCGAAGCGATACAAATTGTTTTGTTAATTTTGAGCCTAAGGGGTCCAGCAAGACCTTAAACTGAAATGATTCCTTATCACCCGCTTTGGCGTTTTTTTTTTGTGTGTGTGTTTCTCTCAACCATCTACTCAATTGTAATACCCAGTTCTAATAAGCCTATCATATAAATCTCTTTTGTGTTCCATTAGCTGTTCTTATAATGTAAAAATAGCCAATTGGTATAGTAACATTACAAACTATATTATAAATATATGAGAGATAACAAACCGGTTTATTTTATCTCTTCTTTGCTATCTTTGTTCCATATTCTATTTCTATTTGTATTTGCTGAAAAATGGCCTTCTTTAAGGTCTTGCTGGACCCCTTGGGCTCAAAATAAGCCCAATTTCTGTTATCGCTTAGATTAAAAGTAAGGTATACAAACTACTAGTAGATGTTGGTGAAAAAAATAATTCAAAATTATAATTACAAACAGTTAAATGGGCGCCTTATTTAGTTTTCCAATGATCATATATTCTTTGGAAGTCCCAAAACTTTAATTGACTGTTTCTGAAACTTCATTTATAAGCACACTCTACATTTTCCAAGGCGTATTTCTAGAAAACTTTTAAATTTTTACCATTGTAAGGAGCACAGTGCGATCCAGTAAACGGCGCTTCATTTTTTAGAACTTCGTCCTTGATTTTCTTTAACGTTTGTTTGAAAGGTTGTATTTTACATATTTATTAGACTTTCCAAGTTGGGATAGACAAAAAATCCATTGGCATCGTCCACATCAAAATTTAAAAAACTGAGGCACCGTTTACTAGTTCAAGGACTATATTCTAACCTGCCAACAAATTTATTGAGTCTTACTGTTATTGCACTTCGAGGAATAAAACATGTCAACTGCTGTCTATTTTTTCCATTGACAGCAGATATCCCTGCTGTCGGCAGATATCCCTGCTGTCGGCAGATGTCCCTGCTGTCGGCAGATGTCACTGCTGTCGACCTTCACTAATATTAACCTCAACAATAACTCTTCAAGCTCATTGCAAAATACATATTACAGAAAACCTCTTAATTGTATGTTGCTTCCTTAGTATAAAGTTCATAACAATTCGAGATTTCCCTTTTTCTCATCTACCTGGAGTAGATATTATGAACCTGGAGAAGATCGATATTTTGAAACTGGAGAAGATGGATATTTTGAGCCTGCAGAAGATTGATATTTTGAGCCTGGAGTAGATCGATATTTTGAAACTGGAGTAGATCGATATTTTGAGTCTGGAGTAGATTGATATTTTGAGCCTGGAGTAGGTCGATATTTTGAACCCAGAGTAGATTGATATTTTGAACCTGGAGTAGATTGATATTTTGAGCCTGGAGTAGATCGATATTTTGAAACTGGAGTAGATCGATATTTTGAATCTGGAGTAGATCGATATTAAAGTATTCGTGAGGAGTTACAAGAATTAAGAACATTGCTACAAACGCGTTTGACGTGTCTAACACAAAGCTAACTCTTATAAATCGTAGACTTTGTCTCAAGTTGGATTAAGTATTGATATTAACACAATTTCACTCATGCTTATTGTCACATTATTGTACCATAATAACAGAGAGAGTATCGGAGTTGCTGGGTGTCCTCACATTGCTGTGTCATCTCCGTATGGATGTCACTATTGCTCTTTAACTTTACCTGATGAACTAAATTACGTGGCGCTTCTTTCTCCATATACCAACAACTGTCGCTTGTATCCTGATTACATTCAACCACGTGATACGATAACAACCTGTATCCCATAAATAAGTAAACCGGACAATAACTAAATATCCAAACAAAATACATCTCATTTGTTACTGTCAGGCAAATGTTTTTCAAAAGTTTTTGTTTTACACTTAATTTAAATAGGGTCCTATCTTATTACCCAACATGTGTGTATAGTTGTTAACCTGGTAAGTTTTGTCAACCCTCTTAATTTTTAGATATAAAATTTCTAAATTTAAGAAAAATTTAAGAAAGAAAAAAAAAACAACAATTCAGGCCTGTTCATTTAGCTCGTTCGTCTATTCGCAGATGCGATCTATGTGTTCGATTGACAGCCTTGTCCCTTCCCACGTCACTGTAACGTATATTCAGCCAGCCGCTGTATGGCTTTTAATGTAAGCGCGCGGACAGGCCGCACAATATGGCATTCTTGTCGAAATATATTCTTACTGTCACAAACGATAATTGCAACACCGTAAGAAATCGTAGTTTTTTACAGAGTGTCGAGTTAGTGAGCAATGTATCAAATTAGGATCAGAAGTGTGCTACGCGAACCATTCAGTCACAGCCGCGAACTCTGTGTCATCTCAGAAAACGTCGAAATTGGCACTCGCCAATATCGATAAACGATGAGTCCTTCTTTCACATGTGTTACCAGATTTTAATTAAAATTTGTCAATTTTGTTTTGCCAATTTATGTTATCTGAAATCTAATCAGATTCTAATAAGAAATTTAAAATATTTAAACTATTTATAAAATATCATAAAAATAAAATGGACTAATATTGTTTTGAAAATAACAGTTTCCGATCAAGTTGACACTGTTATTGCTTCATCTCGTAGTTTTTTTTCTCTCGAAATAAATGACTTGCGAAATTCTCTCTTGTATAAACTTTAGCCACGGAGTTCTTCCGTCTACATTTTATTTTACCGTTTGTGGAAGCTGGTCTCATTAAATTGCGTAACAGCAACATGGTTAGATATGCAGTGATTATTGTGTTTATATTGAGCTGTGTAAACGCGTTATCTGAGAAAGGTAAGTGTATTTTGATAATTAATGAACTATTAGTTTTTTACCTAGTGTCCCATCAGTGTAAAACAAACAGCGACACAGAGATGTATTCATATTGTAGTGGATAAGAAGATTAGATATGTATAGGGGCGAGTATCAGTTTGCGCTTAACTGATCGGTCAAACATCTCTAGCGAAAAGCTTCCATAACGTTAGACGACTAGTTTACATACAATTCATTTGGCCCTAAATGAGTCTTACCTTCCCCATTTTGTTTTGGTCATGTTATACGCAAGGTATCAAAGTCATAACGCAATGCCTCACTATTTTGGAAGGAACTTAGTGTATGCAGTCCCTTCGATAAATCCTTCTTGGCAGCCCCCCGCCTCAAAATCGGGTTCATAGGGGCCTAGTGGCATAAAGTATCGTTAACAGTCATTTCCAATACTCTGTCTTCGGTATTTCACATAACCCAGCCATCAATATCCAGAAATTCATTTCAAACGAAATGCGTGTTTCAATGTGAAACGAAACGTACCTCCTGCTCAGGAGATTGCTACTCTTAGTTATAACGAGCATGCGAGAAGAGCGAAAATAACGAAATAAAAAACGAATATCTGGATATTGATGGCTGGTTTATGTGAAATACCGACGACAAAGTATCGGAAATGACTATAGCCGATACCTTATTCCACCTATTGACACGAATTTGAGGCCGGAAGCTGCCCAGAAGGATTTATCGAAGGGACTGCACTTGGTTCTTTCGATTATTATGAGTTCTTACACGACACAAAAACGCTGACCCAGAGCAAAAACGTTGATATATATCCTTGAACGTGTTCACAGAATGGAGAGCTGTTATTCTGCAATCGTATGCTGATTGGACAATCGCCACGAATTCTCATCATTTTCAGGAAGTATCCGATCTGTACACGGAGGACTGTTTCGAGATGGCCCCGGGATACCCGGCATTCAGTAAACAAAGTAAACCGTTTCCATACCTTCTTTCTTTACCATCTCTTCAAATGTAGATTTATTTTTATTTGCTGATGATACAAGTCTGATATAGCCTATTCTGTAGATTTAATTGAAAACGTTGCTAGCTTAACGAACACAGTCTTTCGTCACTTGCGTTACTTAAATACATGTGACAATTTGGTGATTGGTTAGAAAAAAAGAGTCGGCCTTAGTGGTTGTATTTATGATGCAATTAAACAATGCATTAAACAATATATGTTAAACCAACCTTATTACAAAAACATATGACATAAATGTTCATTGATCTACTCTCATCTCTCATTGGGGTTCTTAGTGTGGAGGGAATACTTACCTGGGGCAATTAAAATCATTATACATACTCCACAGAAAGAGCGATTAGAACAATTGTTATACCCAGCTGTGTTAACCATACTCAAACATTTTTCATTCAACTTAAAAGAATGCCTCTACTTCATCAGACTGTAAAGCAATCTTGTACGCGCTGGTAAACACTTTTTAACCAATCGGAACTATCCAATTTTATCAAATCAAAAGTCCGTCCACTATCAACATAGCGTAACAAATGACAACTATCTGTCCACATTTTCAAATCTGAAACAATCAGGTGTATGAGCAAGTTACATGTATTGGCTCTGGCAATCGCGGGGGTGGTTCTTACCAGGTTTGCTCCCGGTTTTCCACCATAATAAGGTTGTGTACATTGTGGAGTGGACAATCATTACATCCTCATATAAATGAAATACCCTTGAGTATGACGTTTATCACCAATCAAACAAACAAATCAAATCTGAAGTTATTTATCATGAGGCTTAACGAGTGTAAGTAGTATAGGAAGGGCCTCTCAGGCTGTATTTGCTATTACATAATAAGGATGGGCTATGTGTAATCAGGTACTAATTTTTTTGTATGTTATCCGTAGTGGGGCGCCAGCTGGCTCTCGACTGCATGATAAGTAAGGACTATTCGTTATGATGTAGTGGGGAGCCAAATTGACTACTTATTTAAGAAGCTGTGTATGTTATTCAGCACTAAAGTAGCTGGTGACGTCACCGGTTGTAAGTGGTGGGCTCGTGCGGGGAACCTACAAAGGGAATCCCTGTGGAGAATCCCAGTGAGAATCCCAGAGTGTCTGTCAATGTGTGTTGTTGTTAGGTGCCGGCTATGTCATAGAGATATAAAAAAAATGGCAAAATAAAAACCTTTGCCGTAAGATTTGGTGGTTCCTGAAAATAACAATGTAGACGGGCCCTACTTTTAGCAGACAAGGCCGCTAGGGCCTCCTCGCCGTAGGAGAGCAATGCTGAATTCCTCGTTCCCAACCTCCCCGCAGTAGTCGAGGGTCATGATGTAGGCCTCGAGATCACCCTCCTCCGTTATCAGTGTGGTAGAGATATACTCCGGCTAGATCAACACGATGACGCTTAACCTTTATCAACACCACTTCAGCTATGTGATGGATAAGGGCTTGTACGCTCACCAGTATCAATGTCACTAGTGCGGTCAGAACTTTCAGCGCTCCTGTCATCTACACCGTCATGACAAGAACATGTGACACATCTATCACGGAGCCGTGTGTTTCACAACACCCCTACGATATTTGACAATCTGATCGAGGAAGGTGTGGCTATACTCCACGACTATCTGTATATCCCGTACTGGGCCTGTTTTGTGTAGAAGAACAAACTGCTGAAGTATATCTGGTGCAATTCCCTGTCCTAGGGTTTAACATAGGGCGGTATGACTTCAACAAGGTAAAACATTAAATGTACCCTTACCTAGCACACCAACAGACGTTGAAGTACCTGATTACAAAACAACAGACCCACATGGACGTCGATCTCACAGTGCGTCGTTGATAAGATCGACCATGTGCCTCTCGGGCAGAGTACGTCCGTCGATGATCAAATCCCTCGTCTCGTTCCAGCCGGTGATGGGGTTCGTCTTGATGCGTTGTAACAAAGCGTGTCTTCGACGCGTTGAACACCGTCTCGGGCTGCTGATGTGGCCGCTTATGTTGACGGCGACGATACGCCTGGGGTCAAAGTGCCACCAGTGTCGGTGGTGTTCCGGCTGACGGAGCCGGTGGTTGTGGTGTTTATGGTGTCTGTGGGGGTGCTGTTTACCACCAGTGGGGTTACCAGTGGTGATGCCTCCAGGGACATCCCACGGAGTTGATTGTGAAAGGTTAATTAACGTTACAAACTGATGGTACTGTTGAACTTTCTCCGTATTCAACAGTCGATCGTTTTAATCGTTACACCACCATATGATGCGTTTTGAGCCTTGTTGGTGGCGGCTGCGCGTTGCAGGGCTTCCAATAACCTAGGTTCCATCAACGACCGAAGCCAATCTCCTGCTTGATCGAGGGTGTTATTATGTTTCGCGGTCAACAGCTAACTCACGAGGCCTATGCACGATGCCGCTTGAAAACTGAATAAAAAAAGCAACACATTGAACTATGACGTGTTTCCGTTTGAAACTGACAGGCTTTTGTTAGCCAAGAGTCAGAGCTTTTTTATGTATGGTCGCAAATTTCAATCGAGCTTTCTACAATTTTGTAAGAGGTACGTTACCATGTAAAGTATTTTGGCACACTTGCACAGACACGTCAAGACACGGTTGTCGCTCCCACGGATCAGGGCGTGGGTGACGTCAGGCGGGCTGTTGCCAAGGCACGTAACGCTGGTCACTGTTTCCTCACGTGATCAGACATGCTGTTTATCCATCCACCCACACGGTGGGGGTGTTGAAGACTGAGTCATGTGGGGGTCTGGTGTCGGAATTTAAACCTTCTGTATGTACACAATCTGGATGTCCCCGGGTACGACGTCTGTGTAACGGGCATTGTTTGCTTCAGGTCAATCAGTAACCACCCGAGGGGCTCCGGTGGTGCATCCTCAAGGGTGTGATTAGCACACATCTATTTGTAGATGTTGCTGATTTGTGACTGCGTGTTAAAGCTGGTCGTGGGGTGGTCCTTTCCCTTATGAAACACGTTTTAGACTAGATACACGACACTCACGTTCCGATGACGACTTCCTTTTGTAAGGATCGTGGTCACACGCTCGTCCGCCTCGGCCGTGAGATCGTCGACGGCCACGACCGCTTTGAGGCTGGGGTTAAACATATCGATCAGGCAAGCCTTCGTGGTAGTCCAACTATGGCAAAGTGTCGTAGAGCGGCAGCCATTTCCCGTAAAACCACACGATCCGGTCCAGAGCGCGGGGACTCAACCTGGCACCGTGTTGGATCACGCCTGGGTTGACAAACGCCCCCCCCCCCCCCACCCCCCAGTAACAAGGGCTGTGAAAACGGGTATCCATGACGAGGTGTCGTTGGTGTTGCCTGTGGTGTTGTCGGTATCGGTGCTAGGGCTGGCGGGGGCATCAGTGACGGTAGTGGTGTTAATTCTGCCGGGGGTCAGGGCTGCTTGTAATGGCGTTGGTGTCAGGTCTGTCACTGACAGTGTCGGTGTTGCCGTAGAACGGGTTTTTCGTGGTGGTTCCTGACGGTTGAGGTTTGAGAGGTCGATGGGATGGATCAGTAGCCTATAGCCACGTTCGTCATTGCCATGATCGATGCCTTGTCTTTGACGGGCTCGTTGCTTTGGTGTTTCGTGGTAGCCTTTCGAGGTGGGCGTTTGAGGGCTGCCCGTGGTGAAATCTGCTGCCTCTTCATGGGCTGTGTTTGCTGGTTGTTTCCAAACGTACATTGCTAGTCTTTGTGTTGCTTTGGGTCTACACTTCGGTCGTTTCTTGGTGCTTTGTGTTACTTAGTGTTATGGGGCTGCTTGATACTCTCACAAGCGATCAAAACAATCTCCTGCTTCTTCGTCAGCTATGTTCCCTCGTTTCTTCTTTCGTTGGAATATTCGTGAAACACGCATTGACAGGCTTTGTGCTGCACTGGTCTATGCTTTTGTGGTTTCTTGGCGCTTTGTGTTGTTTACATAAGGGCGACGTTTCGAACTTTTTTGACTTTGCACACGTTTTGCTTCGTCTATGGTCACTTCTTCTCTGTGGTAAAGCAGTTGTTGACATCATCGCTACTTTACGTTGTTGTTTAGACATAGACCTGAAACGCACGTCCCGTGAAAATACAGCCGTTAAAAACACAGTCACATAACATTCTCTCTTTACACTTAGTTCCATCCATGAAAAGACAAACTAATGAATACAATAAGATAGCATGCTACTCTATATATAAAACGTAATGAAATTCTACATCACAGCCTTGTGTATCCCAGGTTACAGGAAGGCTCCTACTACTTTTTGGCTTCCAAATGCCGTTTTCAAAGCCAAACAAATCTTTTCAAGGCAGTGAATAAGGTCTTTTCAATGAACACAGCCGTAATGCCAACCAAACCGTACCAAAACAGAAGGGTGTCCAAATTGCCACTGTTCATTTTTTCCCCCTTCACGTGCAACTGGTGACGTCAATTTGGTTCCCTATTACATAATGACGCATAGCCCGAATGCTGGTTCCTCACTACTGATAACGTACAAAACAATTAGTTCATGTACATGATAACACAAACAAGTTCTCTTTCTATACTACTGACGAATACACATCTCAAAAAAAGATGATCATAACAATGTACATTTTATAGAACATGATGGAATATGTAGCCCACAACAAATCCAACCTCGGATATATAAACAGTAAGCTTTTCTTATTTTAGAAATTTCAGAGACGACCAGTCATACTCCTACTGGCTACCTAGGTTATGAAGATTTATTGCTATGGGACGAAAACTTCGCCCTGGCGAAACACAATTTCTATGTTAAGCAAATGGATGGCATACTACACAAAGACAAGTAATTGTTTCCATATATAATATTCTGGAGTTTCGAAGGTACTGAATGTTCCATAATCTTTTTTGATAAAATTTTAATATATCTCGCCTTTTGTTTTCAAATTGAAGCAACGAAGTATATTGTTGTTGATGCACAATGGCACCGGAGATTTGCAATTGACATCAAAGTTTCCTAATTCTAATAATTTAAGATTGAAGTAGTTAATGGTTGTTGTTTTTTTGTACCAGTAGCTTTATTTTTTCATTACGTCTTTCTTCAGATATTCTTTCAAGTATTTCAAAATCAGACTTGATAATAAACAAATATTTTACCCTGGATACGTTGTATATTTATTTGAAGCATGAAAGTTTGCCTCCATGGTTGAAGGAATGTAGAAATGCGGAGGAAAACAATGTCAAATGCTTTTGTAAAACAACTTTTCCGGTTACCAATGTTTTAGATATTTTGATCTATTGAGAGTTATTCTCTGTATAACGTTAGATATTTTTATGAAAGCTAACTTTAGTGCTCTTTCTAGAAACAAAAATATATATGTGAACATAATAATTCTTTGTTCTTTTTTCAGGGGTCTGCGCTTATTTATTGTAGAACATGGGCAGGTGAAAATTAAAAATTCTTTGTATAACAGTAACTTCCGAGAATAAACATGCGTGATACATGTAAATTATTAGTAAAATGTCGTGGTTTACTTTATGTAGTCTGAGAATTTGTTGTCTTTTTCATTATCTGATTTGTTTGTTTGTTTGTTTGTTTGTTTGTTTCTTTCTTTCTTTCTTTCTTTCTTTCTTTCTTTCTTTCTTTCTTTC
>JAVFBW010127766.1:0-14103 GCA_034783835.1 Mopalia ciliata
TATTAATTTCGATGGAATTAATCTTGGATCATTGCAGAGGTCGGCAACAAGCCGATTGATCAGATCGGGCCAATCTGTAGTTATACGGCACCGTTTTGCCAGCCAAGATGCCCCTCAGTCACCAGGATCTCATTCTCCTCCGACACGGGATGCAACACACGGCTAACAGGTTGCCTTTTTCTTGCCTCTTGCGATCAACCGAGGAAGCCGGGGGAGTATTCTACAGGGCATACTGATGTCAAATAGGCCAACCGCTCCGCCACGGGGCGACATGACAACGTCTTATACATGGTCATTACACTTCTGTATATTGTTATGCGGTGTTTGATCCTGTAGACAAAGAAGGTCAATGAACGGCTGATACAGCTGCTGTCTCTATGACAGTTGTAGAGGTTAGAATGAGCTGCTATTATATCCCACTAAATCTCCCATAGATTGAAATCCCCATATGAAACAATACTATCATTTACCCCTGCGGATTTCTGTACCAAACTATCAGATTTATCTAGTTCAGTCAATGTATTTGCTGTTGCACCGGGCTGAATATAGACACACCCAAGGAGCAGAGAACAGCCTGGAAGATATAACCTCAATCCAAATAATATCAATATTCGTATCAGTCCTCGTGCCTTGTACGGTACTTTCTATGGCGACAATAACACTATTCCCACACGATTTTCGAGAAGTTTTCTTGTGTCTCTATATTTGTCTGTATGGCAAATCAGTGAATACCTCGCCGTTCAACACAGCCTTATCCACCCAGGACTCCAAAATAAAGAACAAATGAAACACAGAATCTGACGAAAAAATTAATTAAAGGCTGCCAATCAACCCTTTATACTCTTAGCATTACTATAGTAATAATTACAGTGTTGGGATGGCCCAAACTGTAGTTCAATATCACCACTTAAAAGTTGGACACCTGGACTTGTAATAGTTCCAAGGGCATGTTGATTCATAGTACTAGTAAGCTTATTGGTGGTTTTTTTTCCTACTGCAAGTACGTTGTTGTTGTACGCATTGTAGGTGACTTCATCAAATAGATACAACAGACCACAATTTACCTGTAAACCGTCCTGGCGGCACACGGTGACTTTGTGATAATTCCGGGAAGATTCAGGATATCTTGAAAGGACGCTTGGACTGTCCACTAACTTAGGAAACAGACATAAGTATACAACAATCACAAGAGATAGATTTGTTATGGATACTGAGCCCGCCATTTCTGGTATGTGGGTTTATATATGGTTTACATGTGGTTTATACCAATTGTTTTCGTAAGTATGGACAATTATTAAATATATATATAATAGGTGTTTAAACATCAAAACATTTTATGGAGAATTAATTTTTGTTCATATTGGTTTTCACATTATTTAAATTAAACTTGTATAAAATGATTATGCTGTTTTCAGCATTGTGGAATTGCCGTTTGGGTGCGATAGCTGTTATAGGCTATTGTCCTCTGATCACCAGCAAGGATTTATTCGTTATACAGGCGCCGTCGTCGTGCGTTATACGCGTCTTATACAACTGAATGTAACCCCAATTTTCTACACGCGTTTTTTTTATTCCTTACACTATAGCGACTTATCGTTTTTTCGTCGTACGGTTTTATTTTATAATTTGAAGAACAGGTTGGATGTTTAAGATGACTTACAATAACTTACAATAGCCTTACCCCCTTTGTTTGTTATACAGTCACAGACAGTAACACATAACTGTTTACTTATATACGCTTTTTGTTCAAGAAAAAAGGAATATAAATATAGCTTTTACCGAAGCAATGCCGGGGTTCTGAGGATATTGTGGCCGGGCCATATATAGCAGACCTTCTGCTTGCTGTCTTTTGATAATTAAGAGTGACGTAAAGCCCCAATCATATAGACCTTCTATCCGTTTAACTCCATTCCTAATCTTGCGCAAATGGCTCAGAACCCCTAAAAATAATAATCCTAGAAACACAGTTGATAATCCCAGTTCTCTAGTAGTATAATAACTACTATTAAAGTTACTCCCCATCTTCACATCGGTTCAACTTTTTTGCCCTTAGCATAAGACAAACGGGGTAGGGGAGGGGTGTACTTACCCTCAGTTTGTGTAAAATTAAACGTCTGCCGTAAGATAAGAGCATACACGTTAAATGACATCTCAATCCCAGTTAGCATGGTAGAGAGGCTACTACAAACGAGGGTTAGACATACGTAGATGCTGTGATAATCCATGGTATAGTGATGATTACTGTTACGTACACATACTGAGTTTTCGCTTCAAGGCTCTGCTTAAACTGCCACAGTTCTGGTTGTCAACGAATCATTGGACTGTGTCCTAGCTCACACATGTTAATTCACCTGTGCAAAGCAAACTAAATTACAGTGTATTACAAGCCGTTTAATCGCCTCTGCACTTATTCTACATATGTCGAATAAGTTTTGCTAAAAGATGAAAATATCAATTTCTTATTAACATACACAGAATTTTTTCAACATTCGTAAAATTCTTCTCAACATTTGTGAAATTCTTTTCACATAAGTAAAATAAAACACCAAAACCTAAACTTTTAAGACGAATGCAAAGACATAGGAATATATTAGACGTGCTATGCAAATTTAGCCTTAGCAGGGCGGACGCTCAAGTCAAGACCGTTAGTCAGGAAATGGCCCACTGCAGTGAGATAACAACGACAAAGCAAAGCGCAGATATAATCAACTAAGTTATATATAGGTCATTTAGTGCCGACTGCCAAACCTGAAACAATTGCATATATTTATAGCCAACAATAGGTGTTTATTCTTCTTATTCAGTATTTGTATTGTCTACATCGATTTATTTTCCCGACGAATCAGACGTAGTCTTAGAAAGAGGGTTTTAAAGTTAATAAAATTATAATATATAGTTGGGGTTAAATAGTTATCTTAAAAATTTGTTTTTACATCAGGTAAATAACTCGTCTATTGGATCCTTTATGGGTAAAGGATTAGTGCCAATGTTCGGTCGACCATGTATAGGTAATTAAGAGGTTTTCAAAGCTTACCACATGTGGATAGTTTTATGGATCTCCACATAGAGCTTGCTTTGGGGCATATGGATAACAGCTTGGACCGTAACAAAGAACAAGTGTTTAAACTAGTTTTAAGAAAGTTGAAGCCTATCCGAGATTGGATATATAGTTCGGGTTATATAGTCAGGGGTTCTTTTTTCTTTGGGACTCTCTTTCGGACTCTCTTGGTCACTCGTTGAGAAGCTACTTGGGGAATGGAAGACACGATGTAATAGTTTAATAGTATATGTTAAATTACTAGGAGCAGTTATTTAATTAGAGTAGACAAGTATTTTAATTAGATAGTTTACGGCGTATTCTGGTATCCGGTCGACACAAAGAAATCATGTAAGAATATTTTAGCATTGTTTGTGTTGATCTGATAATTGATTATGTAAAGTGTTCAAAGTTGTTTGTCAATTAACAAGTTTCTATTGAATACCAAAAATATTCATACATAGTTAAACTGTTGTTATTTGTCTGATGAATCCTCATAAGGAAAGAATAATATACGATAACACGTGATCTGGATTCAAAACGTTTGGTGGTTTGTTAAAAGATCCATTTGTCTCCGAAGTATTACTTATGGGCCCAGAGTACTTCGTTAAATTAAAATGTATACCTCAAATAGATTGAATTAAGGTGAGATAGAAAGTAGCTATATAACAGTGGTGGCGAGAACCTGTTTTTTTATATTTCGTTTCTGTACAAATTAGCAACAGTTTATATTTAGTAATTTATTTGGTATGAAATGTTGAAGCAGTGTTTTTTTGTTATGGTTTCAAATACTGAGCAAGTGTTAATTTAGAGTTTTTACACATAGTTACTTTTTGGATTGTTAATGTCGGGCGCGCAGCGAGAAACCGACTCAAATACGAGTACAGATGTAAAGTTGTGTTTTGAATAGGCTTGGATGCAGTGACATCAGTTGTTATGTGCCCATCTTGCAATTACTCCAGTGGCGTCCTTTTGTCAGTTTTATAGATAACTATACGTAAAGCGATTAAAGCGTAACTGATCTAAAGTGTTCCATGGAAAGTCAGTGAAGCATAAAGTATTGACAGCTTCTATAGGGTTTTATTGCGATTAAGTAAAGGTAGACTTGGCGGTTCTAAGTTCATAGTTTGGGTTTGTCTGTTTGTTTTTCAAAGAAGCATCTCAATTGTTTTGTTGGATTTGCTTGAAGTGTCAAGATTATTATTCAAATATAGTGACGTCTTGTTTTAATTTTTTGTTTTGTCTACTTTGTACTTTGGTGAATTCGTTTGAAACAAAATGGAATTTTCAGACAAAAGTCGTGATGTCCAAGCTGACACATTAGCTTTGCTTGGTCAATTATTGAAACAAAATGCTGACAATTTTAAAGCAATGCAAACTCAGCAATCACAAGTGCATACAGTTCACAGAGTACCTCAAAATGTCCCTAAACCTACAACGTACTCAGGCAGTTCAGTTGAAGACCTTCAACATTTTTTGTCGATTTATTCGTCCTATGCTGACATTATGCAATGGAGTAAGTTAGATAAAGCAAGATGTTTGGTAATGTATTTGACCAGCCATGCTCAGATTTTCTTTCTTAGTTTGGATGAACAGGTGAAAAGTAACTTTGATTTAGTGAAATCTGCTTTAATCGAAAGATTTCAATGTCCTGAACAAAGGTGGGCTATTGATAGAGAGATTTATTCCAGGAATCAATTACCAGGTGAGTCAATAGAGACTTATACTAATGACATTCTTGCTTTATGTAAAAAAGTTGACAAAACCGAATCTGAAACATTATCAGTTTTTGTCAATAATTTGAATGACGATTTGAGACCGCATGTTATATTCTCTCAGCCTAAAACGCTGTTAAATGCTATTAATGCTGGCAAATTGGCTGAAATCTCCTATGTTAACTCAACGTCACAGTATGAGGTTAACACCATTCGAGCTAAAGTAGCACAACAGCCAGACAATGACATTCAGTCAAGTGTAAGGTCTACCAGTTTACACAATGAAACAGTTAGAGAAACTGAAAATGTACCTTTTTGTAACTATTGCATGAAGAGATATCACACTATATATGAGTGTAGAAACTTAGAAAAAGACAGAATTAATTATTTTTTGAAAGGAAATAGCTGTCATTTAAACTAGAAAAGGCTTGTGGCTGTGTGCCTGGCTACAAGTCTTCAACAAAAAGATTAACTCGAAGATGCCGTAAACGAAAGAAACGTAAGTCAAGAAAGTCATTTAAGTCATATTATATCAAACCAATGAACGTGATAAATATAGAGAAGAGAGACGAATCTACACAGACTCCTGGGATCAGTCGAGCGTGTCAAACCGAGGATGTACAAGTAAGTTCACTTTTATCTAAACCTGGTGAATCTACGGCAAAGACTTCAAACATTAAGCCTGCTGATGATCAGTCACCGGTTATGGTTAACAGTGGTGATCTAACGGAATGTAAAGATACAATTCCAATAAATATCCTTACTTCTGTTGCTTCTACAATTTATTGTAAGTTATTTAATAAGACCACAGCGGTTTTAATTGATTCTGGGGCTAAGTTGTCCGTGATTTCCAAACGTTTTTATGATTTGTTTTCTGAATTATGGAAATTAAATTTGAGTTCAACAGGTTTGCCTATTCTAGTTACTGCCGATGGGGAAGCTCTAAATGTTTTGGGGAAATTGACAATACCTGTAGAAATTGGGAAAAAGTTAGTTTTACAGGAAGTTATTTTAGTAGAAAATTTGACACAAGATGTCATCTTAGGTACTGATTTTATGGTATCGAATAAAGGAGTTTTAGATTTCAATGATATGGTATTTTATATTGAAAATTCTCTGCCCGTAAAACTACAGAAACAGGTGGATTTAACTGATAGCTTTAACGTCATTGCTTCTGAGAATCTTGATATTCCTGCAAAGTCGGAAGTTGTTTTTATGGCTACTATTCAGGGACATTTAAATGATGAAACAACAGGTATATTCGAGCCAAATGAAATATTGTCCCCTAAGTGTGGTATCCTGGGTGCCAAGTCAATTGTGAATGTAGAATCTAACTGTATCCCGGTAAGATATATTAATCCTTCTGATGAAAGTGTATCAATCAAATCCAATATGAAATTGGGATTTTTAAGTGTTCAGCCATATGAAGTTGTAGCACAGCTGGGGACCAATTCAACTCCGCAAGTAAGTGAGCATAGTGATCTGTTAACAGTAGATGAACCACATGTTGATCTTACTAAGAGTGACATTACACAGGAACAAAAGCTACAGTTGAAAGAATTACTGAGAACTTATAGGTCTGTGTTTGCTAATTGTGACGATGAATTAGAAGAGAGTCTAGTTTTACCACACACAATTAACACAGGAGATGCTCGTCCAATTCGTCTAAGACCATATAGAACATCTCCAGCTGAATCAAAAATTTTAAAAGAATCTATCGATCAAATGCTCAGAACTGGTATTATTGAAGAAAGTAACTCTCCTTGGGGGGCGCCATGTGTTTTGGTTTTGAAGAAAGATTCAACTTTTAGATTTTGTGTAGATTTTCGCCGATTAAATGCTGTAACAATTAAAGATGCCTACCCATTACCTTTAGTTATCGATAGTCTAGATGCGTTGGGGAGTGCGGACGCTAATGTGTTTTCTACATTAGATTTAAGGAGTGGCTACTTCCAAGTTCCATTGGACCCAGACACAGCAGAAAAATCTGCATTCATCACATATCAAGGTCTATATCAGTTCACCCGTCTTCCAATGGGCCTGAGTAATAGTGCGGGGGTTTTTCAAAGAGCATTACAGAATGTTTTACGTGGACTAAACTATAAAATATGTCTTATATATATTGATGATATTGTTGTTTTCTCTAAGGATTTTGATCAGCATCTTATTGACCTAACATCCATTTTTGATCGTTTGAGGAATGCAAAATTGAAGCTGAAACCAAGTAAATGCCACTTTGCTCAACAGGAAGTCAAATTTTTGGGTCATGTTGTTTCTAAGCATGGGGTAAAAGCAGATCCAGAAAAATGTTCAAGTGTAAGAAACTTTCCAGTACCAACGACAGTTACAGAGGTCAGGAGTTTTCTTGGTTTAGCGAATTATTATCGTAAGTTTATTGAAGGGTTTTCAACTATAGTGAATCCACTCACACGACTTACAAAGAAGCATCAAAGGTTTATTTGGTCAGAGGATTGTCAAAAAGCATTTGAAACACTGAAAGATGCCTTTACTAAACCTCCAATACTGGCGTTTCCAGACTTCACTAGGCCTTTCATTCTATCAACTGATGCGTCTGGGACAGGTATCGGCTTTATATTATCTCAACGAGATGACAAAGGTGAGAAAGTTATAGCTTACGGCAGTAGATCACTGCTAGATAGAGAGAAAAATTATTCTACGACAGAAATTGAGGCTTTAGCTGCATTTGAAGGTATCAAACATTACAGACCTTATCTGCACGGTAAGAAATTTCAACTTGTAACAGACCATAGTGCTCTGAAGTGGTTAATGACATTAAAAAGACCAACAAGTCGATTAGCAAGATGGTCTATAATGTTACAGGAATACGACTTTGATATTGTCCATAAACCTGGGAGAAAGCATAACAATGTTGATTGTTTGTCAAGAATTAAACATGATAGAGTAGAGCCTATCAATGTAATTCAACAAGTGCCACAGTACACAGTACCAACTAAAGACAAGTTGTACGAATGTCAACGCAAGGATCCGGGCACTTTGGATATTATAGAATATCTAGAAACAGGCAAATTACCAATTTGTGATAAAGCAGCTCGTAAGATATTATTGCAAGAAAACGCTTACTGCTTAGCTGGTGACAACATTCTATACAGAATAGTACATTTGCCTGCACATTTAAAAGGAGAGAGTAATTTAAAGTTAGTAATTCCTAACCTGTTAAAGGAGGAAGTTTTGTTTTCATGTCATGATTCAGTTTCAGCCGGGCATTTTGGTTTAGCAAAGACTTATGGTAAGTTAGTTCAACGCTATTTTTGGAATGGGATGTATTCAGACACTAAGCACTGGATTTCGTCATGTGGTATATGTAACAGGACGAAAAATCCAACATATGTAAGAAAAGCTCCACTGAATCCACTTCCAGTTGCTAACAGTCCTTTTGAGATGATTGCTATTGATTGTGTGGGTCCGTTACCTGAGACAAAAAGTGGGAACAAATATATTGTCGTTATAACAGATTATCTGACCCGTTGGCCGGAAAGTTTTGCTGTGAAATCTATAGAGGCTTCTGTCATAGCTCGTTTACTATATGATGAGATCATTTGCAGACATGGAGCACCAAAGAAGCTTCTATCCGATCGAGGCAGTAACTTCTTATCTGATTTAATCGTACAAATTTGTAAACTTTTTGACACAGTACAGCATAGGACTAGCTCCTACCACCCCCAGTCAGATGGTTTATGCGAGCGTTTCAATTCATCATTAGTGAGCGGTTTGAAACGTTTTACAAATGAATCACAAGACAATTGGGATACGTTGATACCATCAATTTTGTTCGCATATAGGACCTCCATAACGACAAATAGCACTAAGTACACTCCTTTCCATTTACTCTATGGGCGTGAAGCGAGATTGCCTATAGATGTAACTTTGAACAACGAAGTAGGCCCAGCTATGTCTTCCAATGAACATCTGGATGAAATTAAAGCAAACTTACAGCTGTCTCAAACTTTGGCAAAAGAAAATCTAAAGCTTTCACAAGAAAAGATGAAAAGCTATTATGACAAAAATGCAAAACAACCATCCTTCAGAATTGGTGATTTAGTGTACCTCCATAATCCAAGGGTTAAGAAAGGTAAAACCAAGAAGCTCACTCATTCTTGGGAAGGTCCTTATTTGATTCAGTCTACCATAGGACCATGTACCTACAACTTGAAACGGTTGACAGGTAGGATGTTGCCAGCACCAGTGCATGCCAACCGACTTAAACCTTTTGTTCACACTGATGAAAGGAATATTAGTGGGAAATCGAAAGGTCAGGCTGATCAAGGGGAAACAAAGGCAGATAACTCTGACAGGGATATCTGGACTGTACAGGAAATTCTGGACAAGAAATTTGAAAATGGTCAAACATTTTATAAGATCAGATGGCTAGGTTTCAAGTCTGAAAGTGATTCTTGGGAACCAGAAGAAAATATTTTAGACCCTTTACTGATTAAACAATATAATGACTCTATATAATAATTGTTTTTCTGCTTACAGAGGCTGGTGTGACGTAATGATGGTGACAAATATGATAAAAATTTCAACGTTTTTATTTCAGAATGATGAAGTAGAATATCGGATTGTTTTTAATGTTGAGAAACTTGAGTAAAATTTAAATAAAGTACTTCAGATTGAAGGATAACTCTAACGAAATACGAGAATACGGTTGAAGTATTTATGATTTATCTTGGCTTGAGAATGAATAAAATAAAATGGTAAACTGGGTTAATTAAATATGGCACAAATGTTTGTATATGCCTGTAATTATGTAAATAACAATTAGTGGTGGAATGCTGTTGTACATATATATATGTGTTTTGGAATATATAGAGATTGTATTCATTTTAAAGGTAAAGAAATATCTATTCATGGTATAAGACCTTAAACTAGAAGTGTGATAAACTGTGGTGTTTAAGATAAAATCGCAAAGAAAAGTCATATTTCATAGTATAAGGTAAGTTGAATTATTGTTGTAAGGGAGTAAGAAGTTAATTAAGATATCAAAGTAATGTAGTCTGGTATCGTGGCTATCATGAAATGTTTGGAGGGTAAGTTGTCTGATGTTCGTAAATGTGAATTTGTCTCTTAAGGGAGATTCCTAGCACCGAATATCTATGTATTGTGAGTAGCTGGTCTTATATCCATTTTCTATTGCACCAGGGAACACTTGAATTAGATAGTTTTCAACTCTTAACTTGTGTTTTGTTTTATTTTTTTTAGGCCCTGTGATGCTGGATTAGATAAACGTAAATGGGTTTTTATACCCGTTGGTTATCCTTGAAATAAACTAAACTAAACTAAACTAAACTTTAGACTTTTCAACAAACCATGAGGAATGTGACAGACAACGGTAATTCCCAGGAACCTGCCATTAGTTTTGAGAAGGATAATTGGAGATTTGGACGAGGATGTTTTTCAACTTGAGCATGTGCTGTGAATAATAATGTGTAAATAGAACTTTTAAAAGGAGCAATAAACCAGCAGTAATTCATAGATAAAACAGGATCAATACAATATCAACGATGGACAAGGAACAGTGATTCAACAGTGGAATTTTAGTTAACTCATGGACATTAAATGCGTTGTTTTGTGTATTATGTTTATGTAAATATGTATTGCATGTTTTCTTTTGCAGCTTGTAATAATTGTTTGATAAATTCATTAATATCTTAGAAGTAAATGTAAGTAAAGTAGGGACCATTTTCGGAACTTTGTCAATCCAAATTAAGTTCTTCCATGCTTTTTATCCTTGTCGTTTTGAAGAAGTATTGCCAGTCTTCTTTTACAAGGTTTTTACTGCAGGATTAACTGTTAGATTTAGAAAATCTGGCACATGAAATTTGAACATTATATTTCGTATTCATCTTTGTTTTTCCTTAATGTATGATATTGAATGTATTTGTAATTTGGATATTACAGTGATAACGCTGTGTCAACCAGAGATACCAGATTCGGTAGATTAATGGTATATTAGAGTAGTTTGGTTTTAAAACATATATTGCATAGATTAGAAAATGCGGGACACATTTTGTTGTACATGGGACTGATGTTAGAAAGAGGGTTTTTAAAGTTAATAAAATTATAATGTATATAGTTGGGATTAAATAGTTATCTTAAAGATTTGGTTTTACAGCATATAAATAACTCGTATTATGGATCCTGCATGGATAAATGATTAGTGCCATGTTCGGTCGACCATGTATAGGTAATTTAGAAGTTTTAAGAGCTTGCCACATGTGGATAGTTTTATGGATCTCCACATAGATCTGGCTTTGGGACATATGGATAACAGCTTGGGTCATAACAAAGAACAAGTGTTTATACTAGTTTTAAGAAATTTGAGGCGTATCCGAGATGGAATAAATAGTTCGGGTTTTTTTTGTCAGGGGATCTTTTGTTTCAGACTCTCTTCAGGACTCTCTCGAGTACTCTCTTGGACACTCGTTGAGAAGCTACTTGGGGAATGGAAGACACGACATAGAGACGAAGGTTATTGTATAGGGGACACAAGGAACTAGAATTCAAGACATTAGTTCGGTTTGAAGTTAACTATTCTTAGTCATGGAATCTGACTTTATTTATAATAGAACGGTAATGTAATAGTTTAATAGTTTATGTTAAATTACTAGGAGCAGTTATTTAATTAGAGCAGACAAGTATTTTAATTAGATAGTTTAGGGCGTATTCTGGTATCTTGTCGACACAATGGAATCACGTAAGTATATTTGAGCATTGTATGTTGATCTGACAATTGATAATGTAAAAGTGTTCAAAGTTATTTGTTTCTATTGAATACCACATATATACATATATAGTTAAACTGGTGTTACTTTGTCAGATGAATCCTCACGAGGAAAGAATAATGTACGATTACACGTTTGATGGTTTGTTAAAAGATCTATTTGTCTCTGAAGTATTACTTATGGTCCCAGCATACTTCATTAAAGAGATTTATACTAGATATTAATATATATATACCTCAAATAATTTGAATTAAGGTGAGATAGAAAGTATCTATATATAACAATGTTCCATATCAGGCACTATCAGAAAACCTATTACTGGGGCAATACATGCAGTGATCTATATATAAAAATGCTTCACACAGATTCAACATGAGATGGCAATGTTAAAGCATGAACCAAAGGGCTACCTACTGAATCTCCAGGCATTCTTTCTCTCTCTCTCTTCCTCTCTGTCTGTAATCAAATCACTTCATCACTAAATTGCGAAGTATTTCGAGGACCGGTTTTACGAAAGGCAAAAGACTTGTCTTGGATCTCTAGGGGTATTTCATTGTTTAACTTCCGAATCACATAAAAGGCTATGGATTGTTATTTATCGATTGAGCAAGTTCAAATAAGCCGAGAGTAATCTAGTTTTCAGGCAAAGGGTACTTGGGCTTTCTTATTTATTTCAAGGCCATATCGTAAAGGTGTTAAAACCGGCAATCTCCCTGCATCTTTGCAATAACCAGAAGCTGGCCATAAAGGGATAGTTCCTGACTTAAATAAAGCTAACTACCAACTATGACAATGGAATAGCCTTTCCATACAAAACATCGCTTGTTGCTTTTCGTAGAGAGCAGTTTACATATTAAAATAAGAGCTTATAAGTATGTATATTATTTCATTTAATTACTGCGTGGTCGTTAATCGAGAAAGAAGAAAGTATCGAGTCTTTTTTTTTATGAAGTAAGCTTACACTCATGCTTTTTTCTCTAAATGGATGGGTTTTTTTCATGGAATTGGATTTTTTTTCTTATAACATTCCATATAATTGCAACTCATAAGAGTATAATTACAGTCTTATATGAGCAGGAGTTAGTTAGTAATGAAGCAGCACAAAACGGACTCGATGAGATTAGATGAACAATAAAGCTTAACTGAACAAACAGAGAATTCTGCTTAAAAATAACATGAAATAGCTCGTCTTGTGCATACGTCTTCCGGATAATTACAGTCACCTACATATCAATTTATATGCATTTACAGTACATGGTTCACAGGAAATTATTTTTGTCGGGTATAAATAACTTTCCAACCAGATTTGTTAAGCATCCCAGACAAAAAACATCAAAAAAAGAAACAAAACGTACAAAACAGGACACACATACATGTTAAAACCATATGTTAATATATTAAACAGTTTAAATTGGATCTAAAAATTGTACATATTCTGTTTAAAACTATGTTTCGAAATATTTACAATAATTTATGCCAATTAACATCACGATACAGACCAATCTGTTTAAGCAGCCCCGACCACAACTTCGCCAGCAATGTTGTCCCCTTGGCTTTGACAAAAAAAAAAATAATAAAAAAAATCAAAAAATTGAACTGAAAAATAAATGCTAAAATATGTCAATATATTAAAAATATTGAGTTTTGGATCAAAACGTTGTAAATATTATGTCTAAAACTATGTGAAATCATTAAGAATACTAATTTTTATTTTTGCGCATTGGCCTACTCCCATCACTGCGTCAGCCCGCTGCAGATAGTCGTTAACACGGTTTTTTCTCTGAAGCCATGGTGTTGTTGGTTGGCTTTCCCCCATAATGGGAGGAGGCCCGATGTCTACCTCCATCCCTTCCAAGGCGTCGAAGCGGTTCTTGGAGAGTAACCGTCTCCGAAACAAGAAATTTACTTGTTGATGGCTTTGGAGAGAGGGTACCAACCCTCTCTAAATTAATTACGTTAATAGGCTGTTGAAACACCTGAACAGCATCTCTTGTGGCCGTGGAAGGGCGAACCTCCGGACCAGATGGCTTCTTGGTCTGTGTGTCTGTTTTATTTGTTTTGTTTTTTTTTTGTGTCTGTTGTTTATTTGTACCAGTTTGCGTTGAAGCAGTAGATTTTAAGTGCTTTTACCAGTGTTTCCCTCAACAACAGAAGGGTATTAATGACCAGTTGGCCACTAAGAGAGGTCTGTGTAGCAATGGACACAGAAACTTTCTTTGTGACGTTGGCGTTGGACTGATTGATTGATTAGTGTTTTACGCCACATTTAGCGGTATTTCAGCTAGGCTGTGGCGTGAACATATTTACAATTTATTTTTATTTTCTACAATTAAAGACAACCCCAATCATAAGCACCCTTGGTCCTAAACATCAAAAGGAGAAAAAATGAACTGAATAGGACATACATAAGTGTTAAAAGTTTTAAAAATGCCAATATATCATACAAAAGTGTTAAAAATATGTCGATATATTATATAGTTCAAATTTGGATATTAAAATTGTAAATATAATGAGTTTAAAATTGTGTGAATTTTAATAATATGCGATTTTTAATAAAAATTACATTTTATGATACACACCGATCCGT
>JAVFBW010127777.1:0-14103 GCA_034783835.1 Mopalia ciliata
TAGGGATCGAGAGAAAAGCACACACTTGCCCAGCTCAGAGACTGTGTGTTTGCAAACTCTCTCTGACAATGATTGAAATGGTACCTGACCTGTCCTTATGTTCATCCTTGGTCCACTACGTCTGAGTGGAATGTTTGTTTGATTGATTACCCTCAGGCTTGGCGTAGAACACAAATCAATCAGTCCATTTAGATTTGGATATTTTATTGCTAATGAAACTTTTGGCAACATACGCTGTCTATATTGTCAGATGAAGCCCAACAGGTTTGACAGCATGCCTCACAGAGTTAAGAAAATACTAGTAATTTGATTTCCCATTTGTTTGTATATATTCTAATTTCAAATCTTACCAACATCGACAGAACATCAAACTTTGCTTCCACAAGTAGACCTTGTGTTACGGAATAAGCCGGTGGACACAACGTGTTTGCCGTTAATACAATAGGTTTAAAACAACAGATCAAATCTTCATTTTATTATTTGACCTAACGACAACTCAATTTTTTATCATTCTAAATTTCTGTCTGGACCGGTAATACGGATTTTTCTTTATGATGTAAAGTTACAAAATAATCATTTATAAATACGGAGATCAATTTTTAAACAAAATTAATTTATCTCAAAAAGACACAGAGCTTTGCTTTGCAGTATTTATCCTGATGGGCGAGAAATCGATTGAGTTTGTTTGAGAGAACAGCACACACTTGTCAAGCTCAGAGACAGTGTGTTTGCAAACTCTCTCTGGCAATGGTTGAAATGGTACCTGACATGTCTGTCGGATCATCTCTGGCCAACTACGTCTGAGTGGAATATTTGTTTGATTGATTGGGGTTTAATGTTTAATGAAAGGTATTTCATTTATATTACTTGTCACTTATATTCATTGATCCTTAATCCGACACGTTTTTGAGTTCCTAATTTTTTTTATTAACAATCTGATAGTATTATTACAGTCCAACAGTTTTTTTAAGTAGTAATTTTTCTGCTAATCTTTATTTAGTAACATATAGTTTGGGTGATGGACTTACGATGCTGTTTAGGGCCCGGGGTTGTGGTTCATTCATGTTGTTCCCCTTTGATGTACGGTACAGCTCACATTGAGCAGTTCTGTCGACCTTGACTATACGTGAGGGCGTTCTATCACGTGGCTCTAGCATTCGCGAGACGGATTTTTACGAGGTTTACTTCCGGTTTATTTCTACCGTATTTGCTAAGAGTAAACTGACAATCGGACAAAGTGCCTTCATAGTAAAATACCCTTGAGTAGATCGTTAAATCCGTGTCAACACAAACAAACCAGTGTTGATTATCAAACCGGTGTTGATTATCAAACCAGTGTTGATTATTAAACCAGTGTTGATTAACAAACCAGTGTTGATTATTAAACCAGCGTTGACTAACAAACCAGTGTTGATTATTAAACCAGTGTGATTAACAAACCAGTGTTGATGAGCCTGTCTTAGCTGGGACTAAATTTCACTAGTCTAATTGTCTTAGAACGAAGTATCAGTAATTTTAATTTGGTTAAAACATCGAACAGATTTCCGTGTCTTGTATCTTTGTACAGTTATAATTTTGTAATATTAATCGTATAAATTGGAAAAGGAATATGCTTTTTTTTTGCGCCATTTTATTATAATAACTTTATTTTAAATAAACCCTAAATCTAAAACCAGTTTCCTTTTCCAATCACATTGTAGACTGAAACACATATATACCAACTATGCTAAGCCGCCATTCAAGTGAAATTACCTATAACCGTAAGTACAACAATAAATCAATAAAAATAAATCAATACAAAAATCAAACAATCAATCGACCGACCTACTGATGGATCTATTGACAATGCGATCCGTCGATAGATCGATTCAATCAATCAATAATTTAATTTATTCTTCTATATGTTTAAGACAACTAATGGCTGATAGCCTTGGTCAGTACCATACTGGAATTAGATCGAATGTGTAATCATAAAGCTGCGCGGGAACCGTCTTCTACTTGGTTCTCCCCATCATGATTTTATGGACTGTCTGTCAAGAAATGTTGCTGAGATTTATAACAGCAAATAAATTGACAATCAATAGACATAAATCCATCTTCATTTCTCTATTTGAACATCCTGCTAACGAGGGATTATATTTGCAGAAGGCTTGTAAACTATTCTAACTGGAACAGCGGGTGTCTTAACCTTTATTCTGTTATGTTCGACTAGAACTCACATGGATATCTAAACAAATCTTATTTCAGTATTTCCCTATCGTTTGCTGGCATATATTGGCTGATTTAAGCCTCGCGCTATTAAAAATAGATTCATGGCAAATTACCTTATGTATGCAAATCCGTGCAAATCGATTACTGTGCTGAAGAGAATATCGATTAAAAAAAATTACACCAACATCCCCCTACCCCGGAAGAAAAAAAGGAAAGAAGGAAAGAAAGAAAGAAAAGGAAGAGAGAAAAAAAACAACAACAACAAACCAAACAAGTAGCATTGAAAACATAATTATTTTGTTCAGTTTTTATTGTTATGATTATAAACTTTGTCATGATTATTATTTTTGTAACATCTTTGCTTGATTACAACTTAAAACCACACTGCCTTGTCTGTGAACGCTATATAGATTTATTTAATAGAGTCGGAGCAATACTAGAGTTTCAAATAATTTAAAAGTTTAAAGAATTGCAGATTCGATTTTTTTTTGATTTCTGCGTATATAACAATTTTATTGTAAACATATTTTTAAAATTGTTGTATTTTCTAATCTAGCTTTTTATCTAAATAGATCAAACGTCCCAATTATCTGTCATTCTTGTATTTTATTTTATTGTCATTCAGATTTTACCTAGCATATCGTAAACAGCTTTGTTGATTCGATTATCAAAATTCCAGGACGATTTTTCTCCGACACAGTGGAAGTAAATAGAGATATATGACCTTGGCTAATTAAGTTGCTGTTGAACTTCACTGGTTTCCAAATTGTTGTTGAAAAATGGGCAATAAATAGAGATATATGACCACTTCTATCCGATCGACCGTTGACTTGCGCACTCTCCTGGACTGATGTTCAGACAGCCTAGGTTAACTTCATTCACAAAACTGACGAGAGCAAACGGGCTTCTCGCATTGTAAATGTAGTCCACTAAAAGGTGTATTAAATTATATACAATTCAATTGTATACAATGAAGGAAATACATGTTTTTATTTCGTTTCCCCTCAATGGTAGACACGAACTCAAAGAAATATAGGCTGTAATATATAAGTATTAAACTGCCCCAAACTGCACTTGGAATAGTTCTCTATCTAATTCCACCGATTAGATGACAACTTGATGTGCTTAACAGTTAATCACCATGTCAATATCTCATGAGACCGATACAGCGATATTCGCCTAACAAAACAAACCAGGGAATTGATTTCCTAAATGCGAGCTTACCGGAAGATATACCCTTCGCGAGAACGCGAGAGTATGAAATTAATCTTAGTATATATATAGCGTCATTGGACCACCAGTTGCCTCTATTAGCACGTCATACACAAATTATTCATGGAGTCAGCGTATTGAAATTAAGTCACTGGCACAGTTATGGTTTGGACGGGAGTGGGAATTGGGGGAGTCTAAATCATGGTTGAATATACGTCAGACACGAGTGTCAACGGATAGATTTTTCATAAATTACCATGAATGTTGTTTAGAGGATATTATTCAGTGAAGTCGGAATACCACAAATACTACTCGAGAGAATGGTTGAAAGGATACATTAATTTTGATGATTTCTTCAGGACTAATATCCTAAACAATTTATGACAAACCAGAATGGTAAATAGAATAGTTTAAACGTTTTTATGAAAAACAAGTTACTTTTTTTTTATTTATATATATACCTACTTAACAATCACCGAATGTATAATACAAGTTTGTCGGTTACTTTTTGTTTTTACAAGACGCTGATCTTGTCCATCTTCTGGAAAATTGTTATCAATGATGATGAAACCATGCTAATGCAATCATCCTTGCCATTCGTGAAGGTCTTTCCAATCTGGTGGCATTTCGATGTCGTTTAAAACAAAGGCCGTCAGACAAACGCATTAAATACTGACGCTACTACACTGTCGTATACCATTTGAGCTGTCAGATATAGACACTATATCTGGGAGTTGTAAAATAGTTGTATATGCATAATTTTTTTTTTTATAGAGAAAACTTCGCAAAGATCCTAGAACTTAACATAGTAATTTAGCATTTTCCTTTATGCAGTTTAATTATGCATTTTTCTGTCCTTTAAAACAAAGGCCGTCAGACAAAGTATAAATGCGGCAAACATATCGTTTAGTTTTACTCATTTTAGAATTAGGCCATTACATGTGCAGAGCTGTTTTTTCCGGATAATTTGTATTACACATTACTATTTATTTATTTTAAAGCACGTTGCCAAGGTGAATAGTCCATCGAATTAATGTTAAATCTACTTTATTATAAGCCAGGCAAGTCCCACGCCACCGGAAAACCGACATTAGCAACTTATCTTTTGGCGTCAAACGTAAATCAATCAAACAAACTACATAGGCTATGTTTTAAGTACCACTTGTTGATTGATGTTCAAGAGTAAATTAGACGTACCCATCCAATTGATGTATTGGCCTTATCCCGTGCTAGTGTTCTGATACCGGCCAGGACATGAGATAATTGGTTGTGGAATTATGACCCTCTGGGAAATATAAGCACTTCCGAATACCATCTATTTTATGGGGTGTTTAGTCGGTCAAATCTGATCTACCTCAAAATACTTACAATACGCTTTGGTCAATATAGCCAGATAATAAAGCAGTATCATTTCTTTTAATAAATAAAGAAGTTTAGAGACGTTTGTGTTGACATACATTTGGTCTTGAAAGTGATATGAGGCATATTGCAAATAATCGTGTTCAACCCCACAACTGAAAAACGTTTTGGAAACAAACTCGATACGCTTGGCGTTGGTTGTTTCCAAAACTTTCACAATCCTTCAGTGAGAACTTTTACAAAGACCTCAGAATAGACTCCAATAATAGTCAATAATAAAAAACTTTTTTTCCATTTATGCGTACAAATGAAAGAAAAGTACCTTTATGAAGTTAATGTGTAACAAATGTTTATATTCACGGTCGACTAAATGGTGTTGAGAATAGCGTGTAAGTCATGACAATGCAACTGAGTCGATATGTGAAAGGACAGATCTGGGGCATTCTGTGGCTGGCAAATTTAGCAAATTATATATAAGTTATCAGACATGATTAAGAAAATGTGGTCTTTGATTCGTAATGCTCTTATTTCTTTGGTATAACGAAATTCCAGAATTCGGGCGCCTTTTGACTGACCTTAGACACCGTGAAGCTTTTGATCAATTCTCAATATGGTAGAGTGGAAACCCCTAGAGATTTCTGAAACCTGCATCAAAATATCAGATCTCCGCTTGATCCATGTTTACCTAGTGTTCTGTTCGATTCACTTAGATTTTATTGATTTATTTGTAGTGTCTGTATCACATCCTGTTGTCTTGTCCTTTCTTCGTTTGTTGCCAGTGGTGTCGAGGGTGGTTTCCTTCACCCATTGGGCTGGCAGGTCGTCATATAAGTGAAATACCCTTGAGTACGACGTTAAACCCCAATCAAACAAACAAACAAACCCCTAGAGATTTCTCACACCTGAAGATCTGCGCTTGATCCATGTTTTACCTAGTGTTCTGTTCGATTCACTTAGATTTTATTGATTTATGAGCTGAAACAGATACATTTATATGTTTCTTTCCTCAAGTTTTATACCACTGATTGTGACTGATGGTAGCTCGGACTCTTTATCAATTTACCGTGCCTCAACCCTAGCTTCTCTATTGTCAAAATAAAACCATATTGCTCAAACTATTTGAACGGAAACATAAAACCGATTCCGATATTGTTTGCCTTTTTCTTCTGTAGTTACCAAAATCAGTTGTTTTCTTTGGGCTGTATCTGATTCCTTGTCAGCCCTTGGTGTCGACCATTTAACGTCTACTATTTTATCAAACTGAGCATGCCTGTACAGAGCAAACGTAAACCGTAACCTGACATCTCACTCTCTTGGTTTCTTTCTTACGAGAACCAATTCAACCAGTATTCTGTTAAGTGGGACTTTTCCTGCAGATGGCCTCTGAGATCGACACAAGTGGGCTTTTCTCTCGATCTCTGCTCTGCATGAGTTCTCTCACAGTTCCACACACTCGCAATTGATTTCTCTTCCTTATGGATCATCACTTCAGAGTGAAACCATTATCTTATTGAGATCTTATTTTGGATCAATACATTTTTCATTCGCTGTGGTATTTCTGTGCCTGTATTTGGAGAACCTCTTTAAGCTATTGGGAGGTAAGCGTGTGCGATCACTGATCCTTCTTTAACGAACTCATTGCAAGTTCGAGTCCACAATCTTTAGCACCGTTATAAAATAGAATTGATTCTACTTCTTGCGCCGGGACAAAAATGAAAGACGTTTTGGAAACAAACTCGATATTCTTGGCCTTGGTTGTTTCCAAAATTCGTATGATATTTTGTGAGAACTAGTAAGAAGACTTCAAAATAGTCTCCAATAATAATTAAACATTTTAGACCTTTTTTTTCTCCATTTGTGCTTACAAAACAGAGAAAAGTACTTCTATGAACTTAATCAGGTGATACAAATGTTTATATTCACGGTCGATTGGATGGTGTTGAGAATAGCGCCTAATTTATGGCCATGCAAATGAGTCGATATTTGAAAGACCAGATCTGGTGCCTTCAGTGGCTAGCAAAGTCAGACAACTATGACGTTATTACAAAAATGTTGCTTTTGATTCTTAATGCTCTTATTTCTTGGATTGAACGGCATTCCAGAATTCTGACGCCTTTAGACTGACCTTTGACACCATCAAATCTTTTGATCAATTCTCAATATGGTTAAGTGGAAACTCCTATAAAATTCACAAACCCGCATCAGAATATCAGATCTGATTTTATTGACTTACGAGCTGAAACAGAAAAATGTATATGTTTCTTCCCTGAGGTTTTGTTCCACAGAAAGTGACGGATGGGTGCTCGGATTGGGTGAAAACGTAAAACCAATTTCGGTATTGTTTGTTTTTATTTATTATCATTTAACAATAACAGTTGATTTATTTGTAACATATATATTCGTTACACATTTCCACTGTATAATTGAAGCACCATATCCGTTTCGTTTACCTGAGCCCGCTGCCGTGGCTCAGAGGTAGCATGTGGGCTTACTAAACTGAACCTGCTTCGATGTACAGGTCATCGGATCGAGTCCGCATGTCGACCGTCAGGTAAATGAGCAAGTTACTGCGGAAATCGCGGGGTGGTTTTTATGAAATTTCCTCACGGATTTCCATCGTAAAAAGGCTAGGTTCAATGTGAAGCGGACAATCCGTCGTTACATAAGTTAAATACCCCTGAGTACGACGTTAAACCCCAACCGAACAAACATACAAACAAAACGTTTTGTTTACCAGTCACTGAGTAGATCGACGAAGGATATATATGGTTTGCCTCATTGTATTGAAATAGTAAACGATACGACAATAAACTCTGAACATCCGCATTTCAATTTTATCGGACTTTAAATTTAAATTCAGTGTTGCGTTATCTACTCCACGGAGTGCCGCGTTCTAAACCTACTTTAAAGCATCAGTCCGTGTCATTGAATTGTTTGAACTAGCTGAGTTACCATTCATCAGTTTTCGAGACTGTAAATCGCCTGAGTTGGTCTTGAAAGCATCAGCTTCTTATATTCAGAAAATGTGTTATCTGAGAAAGACAAAATCAAATTTTCTCGGCTCGCCATCGGTATTGAATTTTCTACTAATTATAAAAATTTTAACATAAGTTAAGACCTTAATTATCCTGATCAAAAACACAGCTGTGATACAAATTTAATAATATCACGGGGAATCGAGATTTTCTCAATGCCAAAGTGTTTGTAATCAACATGTCAACCAACTTCTTTCAGTGCTGGTCACCAAGGTAATTAAGTCAATATTAGGTCAAAATGTCCTTGCAAAACAGTCTTTTGTTGCAAACATCATGTGTGCACAAAATAATATGCTTCAAATTATTATGTGATTATGTATCAACAGATAAAATATTTCATACTATTGATTCATTGTGTCTATCCGCTGATATCCCGTAGTTTAGACCCCAATATAAGTAGTTGTATGTTCAAATAGCCTTTATTTAGCACTAGATTAACATTTAATTTCAATTTATCAAAGGTTTATATGTTTCGACTATAGCCGACCTTTCGACTATACGACATTATTAATAAAGCTTTCATTAAAGTGAGTTCTGTATAGTAGTGTGTATGAATACATCGAGTTATATTATTTTGTTTCCCACCTCAGAGGCAGAAGTGAGTAGGTACAGGTAGCTTCTTGTTGCCTAAGGACCCGTCTTACGGAACCTGCGCAGCCTACGTTGGACTTAAATATCACGGTGCACGTTTTCCATCGCAATTAGGCAAGGAACGGTGTGAAGTTGGTAATCCTTCGTCATATAAGTGGAATACTCTCGAGTACGAGCTCAAACAAGCAAACCAACAAACAAACCATGACTCCAGTGTTTAAAGCACTTTGTCGTGTCTGTAATTACGTACAACTTTAACTACGCGTGCTTCGAAGACAGGCCAGTGGGTATATTAGGTGTAAGGGTCAACACAAAGACCTGTTTGCGATGTGTTTGTGATTCTCCAGCCATGTCGGTGTTTTTTTCTCCAATATCGTCGAGGGTAATTTTCGGCGCCAATTGGGCTCGCGGTCGCAGTCGAGAGTTTAACATAAGTGTGACGTTAAAACCCAATCAATCAATCAATCAATATTGTATCATATATTTGGATAAATGGTAGTAGAGTATGGTTGGGAGGAAGCTTCCTTTTGCCTGAAGCCTCTGTGCCTTAAGGTAATAGGAAGCAGCTCTGTATATGTCCAATTCCTTGTCAGCCGTCGAACATTTAAATAGTTGGCCTCACGGGTCATTCACAGTGTTACCAAGCTGAGTGTGCCTGTACGGACCAAACACAAAAAGTAAAATGACATGTCAATTCGGTGTAGATTTAACCATCACCTCTCGGTCTCTAGCTAACTAGGACTATCTCAATCAATGTAGTGTTAAGTGGTCGGCATGGCATGGCATGGTAAATTACTGATACTTCTTTGATTTGTTTCTCACGGTTCTCGCGAGAGTTTCTATAGTGGACGAGACTAAGACAACTCTCCTCCTTTTCATGGCCGGCCATAGCGCATTTATTTCCGTCAATATTTGGGGTGACGGTTGCCAATGATTTGCAAATAAAAAAGTGCTGAACAAGATATATTTAGGTCAATGTCTCGACTTAGGCATTAGAATTCGGCGACTTCAATATCGACCTTTTCAAATCTGACTCCCATAATCCAACAAAAGTGTTTCTGGAAACACTCAAATCTTACCATCTATTTCCTAAAATAACAAAGCCAACCAGAGTAACACCTTATTCTGCAACCCTTATTGATAACATCTTCACTAACCATCATGAACAGACTTTAATTTCAGGCATCCTCTTAACAGACATTACTGACCATTTTCCAATATTTCATCTTAGTAAACATTCACCACACCTGCATAAAAAACATCAAACAGCTCAGATTCTAACACCAAACTTTGTGATCAAAATGAGGCAAAATTCTTTTCTAATTTCGCAACCAGAGACTGGATCGATATAATATCTGAAAGGGAGGTAAATATTGCCCACGACATTCCTTGATGTAATCCAAACTTCATATAATCCATGTTTGCCATTAACATCACAGAATAATGGAACAAGAAGGAGTAAACCATGGGTAACAACTGCAATATCAAATTCCGTAACAGAGAAAAACAAACTTTATAAGCTACATCTTAAGCGCAATACTGCCACTATCACCAAACAATACCGAACATACAGAAACAAACTTAACAATTTACTTAGAAATGCCCGAACATCCTATTTCCAAAATCAATTTATTGCCAGGTAAATGGCAAATAATCAACGATCTAATAAATAAAAAGCAAGCACCTAAAATCCTAGAATCATTTATTATTGAAGATAATGAATCCACTGATCTCCAAACCATTGCTCCCCTGGTCTTGAAGCCATGTATAATCCAAAACATATCAAAATTAATTTCGCTCCCACTCTCTTATATAATTAATAAATCACTCTCATTAGGAATATTTCCAAACACTCTTAAGCTAGCAAAAATAACCCGTCTACAAATCAGGCCCAGATAATCAATTTAAAAACTATATAGACCTATATCAGTGTACCGGTCTTCAGCAAACTCAAGCTTGTCGTAAATAAGTTAATTCATTATTTAGAAACTAATAGTAGTTTATAAAATAACCAGTTTGGATTCAGAGCCAACCATTCCACTAGTCATGCTTTACTTTCGTTTTATTTTTGGACCTTGCCAGATCGTTTGATACGGCCGACCACGATGTATTATTAACAAAGCTTTTGCATTATGGTATATCAGGAACAGCTCATCAATGGTTTAGTAGTTACCTATCATGTCGCAAACACTGTACCCCCTACAACAACCAAATTAAACTTTTCTAAATATGAAATTTGGAGTTCCTCAAGGGTCCATTTTAGGTCCAATACTTGTTCTCGTCTATATCAATGACATAACTTGTCTATCAAGCACACTAAATACAATTTTATTCGCAGATGACACTAGTATATTAATTAGTGGTGGCGATCCAATCGCTCTTTTTGAAACCATGGAACAAGAAATAAATAAATTATACCTATGGCTATGTAGTAATAAATTATCCTTAAATATCATAAAGACAAAATACATGTTAATATCACCAACAAATAATAGACAATCTCTGCCGACTTCAAAAAAGAGCAATAGCGTAGTCTCGTTATCATCCAAATACGACCATACTGCTCGACTCTTCAATGATTTAAAAATTCTCCCACTATTAGCTGTCAATATTTATCAAACCGCTCAAATAATCCACCAATTCTTATACTCTCCAAGCTTTACTCCTGTTTTCATGAGATCTTACTTCATAAAACAAACTGATGTACATCAATATCCTACAAGGCCCTCTGAATATAACCTCCATAGACCATTCCATAGAAGCAACTTATCGCTGCATACATGCAAAAACCTACCATATTGAACGAATTGCCCTCAACACTAAAGAATTTTATATCTCTTTCATTTTTTAGAAAAGATCTAGAAAAAATAATGTTGACTAAGTTCTGCATTAGCAGTGAACATTAGCTATTGCTAGTTAGTACATTGATGCTTGGTACTATATTTTTTATTATTGTTGGTTTTTTCCTTCTCTTTGTTTATTTATTTACTGTAGAAAATTAAGTTTGTACACAATTTCCATAATTCTGCAATTACAAGGCTCTGGTGTTATGTCTACACCGAAGAATTGAAGTTTATTGTTATCAACCATACAAACAGGTAACACAAACCCTATGGGATTTCTTTTCCCGCCAGCAAACTAAGATAAATTGTTAAGACAAAATTGTTCCTTATTTATTTGTGTATTTAGCAAAATATCAGTACTAGTACCAACAATCATGTACATTATTATTAAGCCATAACATCATTGCATTGCGCTTGTTTTCTGGTTAATAAATGAAATAAATGCCTAACTCTGAGGGTCGTGGGTTCGATTCCCTGGCGGGTTTCAACCTACAAAATTTTCTGAACAGGTATATGTTCTAACTAAGAAAGTGTTCTAACGAAAATACTATATTATAGATAATTTATGAATCGGCTTCGCTAAACAAATTATTGAAATAATAACTTGTACATTTTGGCAATCAAGCTTTCGGAAAATTCTTATTCCATTTTCAAGATATGTTCAAGAACAATAGGTTGTAAAGACAATGTGGTCACCATGGATTGAGAATTATGTGAGAACACTTAACAATATAACTATGTACAGCTTGTTACCTTTGCAGGTGAATTTCATTGATATGCATATGTCTATATTGTAAACAAAGATGTAACCAACAAGTAAATCAATGCGAAAACTTGTTGTTAGAGGCAACTGTTTGACTGAGTTCCTCCACAGAAGTTTGTTCTTGACGTATGTGCTTTCACCCATAAAAAAGTTTTCATTTCAAATTTATCAGACGCCATCATGACAACATTTTGATTCACATCCGATGCTGAGGCGGTGGTCCAATCGTGCTGTCGTTCTGCAACATATTTAAAGCGCAAGTGTACAACACAGCTTCTTTACGATGGCATCATGTGCTGCAACTGTTAAACACGAATTTGTGTAAACTCTATCCCATGCGAAAATGTCTGATGGCTTTGCTGGATACCCTGGGCTCAAAATAGACAGATTTGTGTCCATCCTTTTTATTTAAAGATAGATGTTCAAAGTTGATGACAGTGAAGAAATGAATTCGAAATTACAATAAGAAATAGTCAAATTTATGTTTTCTTTTAAATGTTGAGGGATTCTTTGGATTTTACACAATATAGTAAACTCCCTGCTCTTGGATTTTTGGCATGTCTTGTGGTGCTGTCCAATGATTAATAAAATAAAATCTTTATTCCACTGCAGTACTTGACCCCTCAATAGAGATAATGAAATAGGCTAATCTCATTGTGTAACATCGATTGTACCCTGGCTGTGGATTTAATAGCCACTCTATTAATCCCTATTTCAGTCACGCCAGACTTTGGCCGATTCTACCTAAAACGGTTAATCGTGGACACTACAAATATGTAACATTTTAAAGAGAACAGTGTCGTCGTCAGCATTTTTTTTTAAAAAGTTTGGCATAGATCCTTTTAAGTACTTTTTAAAAAATATAATTTGTATTTTTGTAGGATATCTTAAGGTTGAAAGAGCAAAACGTCCTTTCGAATGGCAATATAAACAAAATTTTCAAAACATGAGGCACCCTGTTTCAGTTCAAGGGTTACTGTATTAAAAATATCTTTAAGGGTGTTACATAAATTGCAGTTTGATGAATAAAGCCATTGAAACGTACTGTAATTGTCACTGTTGACATTTATTCAATCTTACATATTTTACATTGGATCTTTTCTGTATGTACATACGTGACATCCGGAATAACCAATATATATAAATGTGTGTGCATGTGTATATGTATATGTGTTTATATAAATGTACTTTCCCTAAGCTCTCATGTCGTAGAGAAGTTTTTTTCTTCCTAATCAAATACTCGAATGAATACTCTTTTCAACCTAACGACCAAGGTACGAAATTTTTATAAATCTAATCCGCAGCCAGCCAAGTTACATTTTGTTACTCAGCACCCAGTTTATTTTGTATTTTCTGAACCCAATATGCCGCTGCACCATAATTGAAAGTATCTTGTGAATTTATTTTTAGTGGGAAGCATTATGAGGAATGGCAATAAAGCTTACAGAATCAGGCTTTCGGAATTACTCAAGCAAAAACCAATTGTGAGTAATATCTAGATAAAAAATATGCTATTTTAGCGTCCCTGCGTCCGGGCTTTATAAAGAGAGCAGATCGCCGCCTTTACTGGATTAAAATTCGGGACTCACATTGCCGTGAGCCTCTGTAGCTCAGTCGGTAGAGTGTTGGGCCTGTAACCCAAAGGTCACGGGTTCGAATCCCAGTGGAGGCAAGCAAATTATTCTTTCTTCATTTATTCAAATATATATAACTATTCAGACCTTGTATCCACGGGGTTTCAATTGGGAACAAGGTAAAGATCTAAAAAAATATTATTCCATTCATTTTCCATTGTGTCCAGCCAAGTACCCAGTTTGCTAATCTTCTTTTACAGGAATATCAAAATCTTGTACCTAAAATGTCTTGTCCTCTCTCATAAACCCCCATTATAGCATACAAGAGAAACAAAAATCTAAAAGACCTACTGGTAAAGGCGAAACTTCCCTCTATATCAGACAGGTTGTTACTCATTCTCTTTAACAGACATATTCATTCGTTAATCCCTGCATCTCTGAAATACTTATTTATAGGCTGATTTATTCAATACCCATGCTAAATAAAATTTATAGACTGTTTAACATGTATATGG
>JAVFBW010127788.1:0-14102 GCA_034783835.1 Mopalia ciliata
GTCAATTTCAATTTTTTAGAAAGGAGGATAGTTATATACGGAAACTTTACGTCAAAAATGGTTCTTTGATATAGGAAAAAAGAGAAAATATTTGGAACAGTTCTGTAAGGGTTCCATACAGAACCTCACAGAACCTCAAATGTATTCACCATTTTGAGAAGTTATTTCAGACTTAGAGCAAAAAGTAGTCCTTAATAGTGTTTATATGAATAAACGACTGTAAACGTTGGACCAATCAGCAGATGTCCAATACGATTTCCTTCCAAGGAAGACCAGCCAATCATTGACCAAATCAGCGAGGTCACGGAAATCTTATAGTCGTCGGTGGTCATTTGACAAGAGTAAATCTGTTTGTAAATGAGACAAAATACAGTATAAAGAACACCAACTTTATACTCCGTCAAAGTGGTTATATCTTCTGTAAGTGCTTACGAACATTTGTGGTTAAAGTATTAGCTCGTATTATAGACTGTTGTCTGGAATAAATATTGCGGTTTCTTTGATCTCCTGTTTGCATTAGATTATAATTCCATTCTGTGGAGTCCATGTTACCTGAGTATATAAACATGTACACCGACACAAATGTTAACGGCGCAGTTACCCCTTTATTTGCTTCCTTGCAATTAGGCTACCATTCCACACCTGGGTTTTTTAGTTCCACTTTTTTAAACCTATTTTTTTACATTCATACATAGGGTTATAGCGTGCATAGAAGTAATGACTTACAAATATAAATTTACAGAAAAAGATTGACAATATTCATTGAAATGGAGCAAATTTTGGGAGAAGAAATATGAAACCGAAAGTAACATTATAGATTGATTTTTACTGGTTTATAATACTAATACAAAGTTTATGAAACGATATAAAGTTATTTCACTTTGGGTGACAAACGGTTCGCCCTCGGTGCTGTGTGGACCCATTCACTGATAAATTAAACAGAAAGTTTAGTTGTTTCTCTGTCCGAAGAATAAATTAATGGTTTTGTTTCTGTGTTATCAAAGGATACAAGGCATTGTTTTGTCCTGGATTTGGTAAATAGTATGTTGTTTTGAAAACAGGTTCTTGCATTAAGTCCTCAGAAATGACGTATATATGTATCATCCTAAAAAACTCGAATAATATTCGTAGTGTTACATGGGATGTTGTAACTTTCTTCCGTAAATAAAAATATAATTAAAAAGTATTCAAATATTCATATTATCATGTCAGAAAGTTTAGTTGTTTCTCTGTCCGAAGAATAAATTAATGGTTTTGTTTCTGTGTTATCGTCGTTCAAAACTTATAATTCATATTATCATTTTAATTAGAGTGTAATTAGGAAATAAACAAGGAACGATTTCAAGATGGTGGTGTTGCTTTTGGCGAACATATTAAATTCAGATAAATTGTTTATTACTATTGTAAACCTCATACATTCAATCTTTGCATTTTGCGTCTTCTTGCAACTAACAATATATATTCACAAGTATGGGGTAATCCTTATGACGACCTATTGATTAATTGACTTTAGTAATAGACCTATGTCATGTGCTGCTGTATGGAATCTGCACAAGTCTGCTTTACAGAATCAGTATGTAACGTGTATATATTTCTAAACGCCATCACACTGGCACAGGGGTGTAGATAATTAATGTCAAAGAATCATCTTATGTTCTAGATAACCACCAGAGACAAAAATGAAACATCATTGATGCACGAGTCGATGTGTTCAATGAGAAATGTGTTTCTTGTTAATCATCAATTCTTATGTCCGGTTTAAGCTAGAAAGTGAACCTAATCTTAATTCGGAACCTAACCTTACACTAAGTAATTAACGTAAATCTAAAAAAAACTGTTACGTCACATCTTACTGGGCAAAACTGACCTAGATTTAAAAGTAGAATCCCAGACGGTTTCTGATTCGGTCCATTGTTATGTTCCACTCAAATTTAATAGCTAGTTTGATGTTGCTTTACAGCCACACTTTAATAAGGTCATTTCACCCATATGACGACCAGTGGGCGAATGAAACCACCCAGACACAACTGGTAAAAACAAACAAAGACAGGGCAAGGAAAAGCCTAACTCAGAACGTAAGCTTACTACCAACCTTCAAAGAGTAGTCTCGCGTTAAACCAAACTATTCCAATAAGATAAGCCAATAATAAAGACAGCTGTACTATTTAATCGCAGTGCAAATAATCCTGCTTTAATAATGTAATTAAATTTTCAGGCAAGCCGACATACGATTATGAAGAGCTGCTGGATAAGTCTATCATGTTTTACGAGGCCCAGCGGTCAGGTAAGCTGCCGACTAACCGCCGTGTAAGGTGGCGGAAGGATTCGGCTTTACGGGACCGAGGCTTATTTGGTGAAGATTTAAGTGGTGGATGGTACGATGGTAAGCTCCTTTTATTTTTTCTCTAACACCCTCTGATCTCCTGTCTCGTTAGTTTCTCTAGGAATTCTATTTACACGGATTTCACAAGATTCATTCACACTATGTTAATTATATAATGAAAGGACAGTGCTGCATTGGCCTGACATGTTATAACATTGGAGTTCTGTCATGCAGATTTGTACTTTGTGGTAATGTATTAATACTTTCAAAATCTAATGAAGTTTTGCTAATAAAACCACTCAAAATATTTAAAAGCAATTTACTTTGTTTTCTCTCTTTTTTTTTTGTTTACTCCCACCTCCCACTCACCTCGCCCTCTATCCGTCCTTTATTTTTTTGTTTTAGCCATTTGTTCGTTCATTGTACTGCTGAGCAATATTTCGAAGAACTGTTAGGCTGTTTGGTGTATTTATGGATTATTAACGTGTATGTCGTCGATTGTTTTTGTGACTGTCGGACTGACTGAGCAACTGACCGACTCCCTACCTCACTCACACATCATTAGACCATTCATCAACTCATTCTGTCTTTCAGCTGGCGACCATGTCAAATTTGGCCTCCCGATGGCCTCCGCCACAACTGTGTTGCTGTGGGGATTTATAGACTATTTCCAGAGTTACAAAGACTCGGGTCTGGAAGACGCAATGTATGACTGTGTGAAATGGCCCCTGGACTACTTTATGAAAGCCCATGCTAAAAAATACGAATTTTATGCTCAGGTATGACGACGTTTAAATGTTACTTTAGAAATGTGTGATCAGTTCTTGTAAAAGATATACAATTATTTAAAGTGTAATTTTGATATTAGGCAGAATGCTTATGTTTAACCGTCAATGTATTTTCTTGGTTGTTCTATATTGACTCAATTAATCATAGGACCTAGGGAGTACCTTATTACTTTTATTGTGAACAATGATTATTAGTTTAGTACACTCTTTAACAAAGTGATTTTTTGAGGGTTCTTTAAGAAAAGAAAAGGGTTCTAAATAGAACCATAAGAACCAGAACGTTCTTTGATATAATAAGAAAGGGAGATATACTTTAGGGTTAATTACAGATTCAGAAAAGGGTTCCACCAGAGTCGTTACCGAAGAACCTTTGAGGGTTCAATTGGAACGATAGTTTTCTAAGAGTGTACCCATGTATTGATGCAAGGCTCTTTCCTTAATGCATTATTAATGTTTCAGTGTTTGAGTGAATGTTAGGCTACAATATGCGTCTGGCAATAAAAATATACAATTATTAATCGATCAAGTCATCGATCAATTCAACATAAAAATAATTATAATGCAAGATCACAAAGTGATAAGAAATTAATTTTAAACGAGTTACATCAAATATATCGTCAGCATATAAAGACCAAAGCTGTTTATATCTCATGTCTATCGTCATCTTCATTTGACGGCTTTTTGGACTAAGTGGGTGCTACCTGTTGCCTGCTGCTCCCAGGCGCCCGATATGGCTGCACATAATATCTATCTCAATCTAATTTTAAAACAATATGTCTTTGGCCAGTGTTCTGTGATTGTCCTGTATATGTCTTTGTTTGTTGCCATTGGTGTCGAGGGTGATGTCTACACCCATTGGGCTGACTCGCCGTCATGTGAGTGATATAACCGTAAGTACTGAGCCGAACCCAAATAAAACAAACAAACAAACATCATTTTCATATGACGAGCAAAGGTCTTTACTGTAAGTAGTTTAAGATCTGCAAGCAATTAGATTTAATTCTTTTTCAGGTAGGAGATCCGAAAGTAGACCACACAGTTTGGTGCCGCCCCGAAGATCTTACTATGCATCGACCGAGTTTCAGGGTCACAAAAACTGCCCCCGGAAGTGACGTTGCTGGGGAGACCGCGGCTGCGTTGGCTGCAGGCGCAATTATTTTTAATAAAACAGGTAAATTCACATGGCAGTGGTAAGTCGTGGGGAGAACATTTTGAGCTATATTCAATCGAAATGTGTGAGCAAATTATTTGTTTCCTTTATAAAATACTCCGGTATGATGCCGTCTTAATTGTGGGAAACTGTGTAAATTCCACAATATTATATAGAAAAACAGCTATGAGCAATTGTTACAATTTATACTAGGGCACATTTAGTGTCCTTGGCTGATCAAAAATTGCACCCTACGTGTTCAAAACGATGGATTAAGGTCTCACATCTACATCGATCCCACGACATTACTGACACCTAAGATCATACATCCAGTGCAAACCTACTTGACTGAACTGTATTCGTCACACAAAATACCCATGCCGGCGGATTTAGAAGTCTCTGTGTACATTTGTGATCAAATATTGAAAAGAATAACTCGGTCCTGGATTTCAATCTGCATCCAATGATAATATTTGATTATAAGCTTCCTTGATCCATGTCTGTGGTGCATTACATTGACACTCAACACACCAAAATATGCTTTCAAAGATGTGTAACAAATTTGAGTATCCTGTATTGTCTTAAATGTTCACAAGATTCTTTCTTTTCTTTTATAAAAATTGTATGTGTGATGGTGGTGGGCGCAGCCTAATGTCAGTTTTACTTTTAAAGAATACACAGTTGTCAAGTGTTGGTATATAGTCACAAAATTACCTCTTTTAAAGTTGTCTTTGTTAAACAAAATACGTAGGTAACATATTGATTGATTAAGGATTGCAGTATATTTAGCATTTGCTCTGTTGACACTATATATTACTTATATACTCTCAACTATGAAGGGTAGCAAAATTAGTTGCTTCAAACTTTTATTAATGCAGTTGATGTTGATCCAATCCCTTCAACTCATACCATCGTCCAAATTAAAGATATTGGTGGGTATTTGATCAGTACCTTACTCCAGTAGGTTAAGATGCATATATCAACCATAGGGTTTATTCCCCATCACTGCTAACCAGAAACTCGAGTTCAAATCCCGGTTTAGACAAGCACTTTCTGTATAACAATAATATCTTTATGTTCGCTCATAATTTGATAATGTATTTCATAAGTTCTTTTGTGCATATTTTAGATACATTTTATTCGAAGAAACTTCTGAGGCACGCTGAAGAGTTATTTGATTTCGCCGACAAGTACCGAGGCAAATATAGTGACTATATCCCGGCTTCAGATTCATATCCGTAAGTACAAACGCTTAGTACTTTAGTGTGAATTTTGCGCAAATAAAGTTGTCATATGCCATGGTAGCCATTTTAGAATAATGTAAATCTTATTTGACTACAACTGTGCTTGTCTATAGTCTGTCTTATGATAAAATCAGAAAGTTTAAAAATCCATATCATCTAGATATGTAACCGATACGGTCAGGGCTTGTGACTGGGTTAACCACTAGGCAAAATTAAGCAAAATACAAAATATATTTTCATATATGTTTTGTTTAATTTTTAAATAATGGTTTATTATTGTTTATATTTTGAAATACCTATATACCTGAGAACTTAAATCTTTTAAGTACTTAGGGTTTCTATTGGTCTTTAACCGACCATGTCTTTGACATAGTATTGCGACTAAAGCAAGGAAAAGGAAACAAACAACCACAGACAGAAAGTAAGCAGGAATGATGTAATGGCTCCTCTGTCTAATTGATTGTTTTATCCTTCCGTCAGGTCCTCTGGCTATAAAGATGAATTAGTGTGGGCGGCTCTGTGGCTGTATCAGGCCACGAAAGATAGGAAATACTTGGAGTACGCCGAGAAGAATTACAGAGAGGGAGCAGCTTGGGCCTTCTGTTGGGATGAAAAATGGGCGGGAGCACAGGTAAATCATCTCAGTATTCACAAACAGATACGTGATTTGTGAAGCCTACCTTTAATTTTTTTGTCGGCATCAAATGTTTATATAAGGTTCTAATTTCCAGATATTTTTGACACTTTGTTAATTTGATCTGGGTTTGCTCCTTTGTTTATGGCCGTAACAAAAAGCATTAGTGTTTGGTAGAGGTCGTCATTGTGCAGCACACTTATATTTTGTTAACTTAAAGCGTTAACTATGACATCTCACCAACTGATAATTTATTTGCATCTAGTTTTAAGTGTTAGCTACCTGTGAAATCATCTTTTATACTATACCTTAATTGGTAATTGGCTAAGTACCTCTCATAATAAAGTATCAGTTAACAATTGCTTTCATTGAAGACTAATAGTTGGGATGACAGGGCAGTTACAACTAAAACTGGATAAAACTATGTATCAGTGTGGATTTTCAAAATTCTACAAATTCGGTGATTAAACTTTCCTCTTTGTGAATATTTTTCTGTGAAAGTGTGACTTTATCTGGAGAACAAAATTGTAAGCGAAGGGTTGGCATGGAGGGGGGAGCTTCCTTGATGCCCTGGTGCTCTCCTTGTTAAGCGAAAACTTGAAACCAATTTGTTTGTGATGTCTTTGTATTACGTTCTGGCCTTGTCTTTGTTTGTTGCCAGTGGCCTCGAGGGTCATTTATTTCAGTCTGACATGCTGTCGTGTGAGTGAAATAACCTTGAGTACAACGTCAGTTCACAAAAACAAAAAGAAGTTAGTTGCGACCAAGGTAAATCCGTCCGGGGAGTTACAAAGACGCCTGGTTGGTTAATATGTTAAGAATCTAAACATCCATTTTCTGCCTTATGTACACACGTCGGGATGCTTGACAATCCACCCAACGAAATCTCATAAACGAGTTAATTTTATCGTGACCCAAATTGTTTCACACTTTGTATATATATCGTTTATGTTTGTTAACGTATTTTAGACCGAGTCCCTTCCTGGGGACATTTACGTTTTGTTTATGTGTTCCTGTAGTTATGCATGGGAGTAGATATACATTCCCTTCTGTTCGGACATATCCCGTTTTGTATGTATAATTTCGACCTTAGACCAGTGGTCCAAAGGCGTCAACATTTGACCAGTTGTTGGTGAATTTAACATAAGCGGAAATTGGGCTCTGCGGTCTTCACGTCCTGCAAATGTAAGTGAAATTCTTTTGCTTCTGACATTCTGTTGGGCGAGCGTCCAACTATCACACCCTTTCCTTTCTGCAATGCAAATATTTGTCCCACGTGGGCGGCAGAAGTTAAATGTTTACACTAGGATCAAATGCGAGGACCCAAGGGTGGCTCGACTAGCCAGTAGCCTTAAATTGACCAAATTCACAGGACATATATTTTCTCAAAGTTCTTTTGTATTAATTGATGAGTAAGGCTAGGTGCATATACTAGCCTTGTCTCCAGCTATTCAGCCGAACCATTCCAGTTCCATTAATGATTATAAATACAGCTAAAAAAATCATAGCTGTGTACTATTTTATACAAAGGCAATAGAATATGTTCTGGATAACAAATAACAATAAAATACCACCATGTTCTCAGATTATATTAAGATGTTCTCAATCAATTTTCATACATAGACTACCCAATGCTTTTGGATGTTTCGTTACTCATACTTTGTGCTCTATAGTAAAACATGTGGCAATCTAAAAAACATTGAGTGTGTCTGTTTGTGTCGGTGTGTGGTCGCAGGGGGGAAGGGGCAGCCTGAGCAGCGCCCATGAGTTTAGGGTTCGCACAAGACAGACGATGAAACAAACGCGGGTGTACCTTGAGAAAGACATAATAATATAAATAATATGTGTGATTTCATGAATATGTTAATGACAATTTCGTGTTAAGGATTTTAGGAATTTCATTATGATTTTCATTATGTGCTTGGTGATGTTTCGGAGGAGAGGGCCAAGTTTCCTTTTGTCCCCATGCCCCGAAATTCTCTTGGCGGCCTAGGATACAACATTTTACCCCTATTTCACTCCTGGGTATTTCAGAGGGTAGGATACAATATGGAAGGTGGCACCATTACTCCTCTACAACCTGAGAAAAGTTAAGCTATTTCAAGAAAGTCACCCTATTAAAATATGATGAGGATAGCGGAAAAACTTACTTAACGCATGTGGATATATTGAAAAATCAACTTGAAAGGATTCAAGACAAACACGTCTATCATTTTCGAGATGAAGCTGGATCTGTCACAGGGCTTGGGGGTCTATCATCATTGCCTCCTGGAGTTTCACCGCCGTCAACACAAGATGTGTCGATACTGTTCAGTACTCCAATACTGAATGACGTCAGCCCTCCAACTTTGAGACATGGGAACATAGAATGGGGATCGATTCTCTCACTGTGTATTTTAATCAGTTCGCACACATCAACAAATGTGAACATACACGACATTATAGTGAATCACACTTATTCTCAATTGCAGCTCTGCAGTTCCTATCAAAACATTAGTTTTACAGATGAAAAGACTTGCGTTCACACATGTTTTCCTTTTTAAAACACTTTGGGAGCCGGTCTTGGTTGACCAAACTACTGACAATCAAAGCCACTGTGAAGTTTTGTTCTTCTCATTTTATACCTGTGTTTTACTTATAAATTGGTTGTGATAACAGAATGGTATATATATATGCCAGAATCTGATTCAGAGCTATCCAAAGAAAACAACTTATTTGATACTTATTTATTTATGTATTTATCTGATGTTAGATCAACAGAATTAAAACTAGATTACAGAGCATAAGGTGAGGGAGTAAAGCTGGGTAGTAAATAAACTCAGGAGAACCACAACCTTCCGCTGGTTGTTGCGCTACCAATTCAAATACGGAATCGAACCCGTGAACCCGAGGGGATGGGATGTAGGAACCAGATGCATACACTCACTTGGGGGAATACTCCAGACCATTCCGCTACAGAGACATCCAGAGGTTTAAACAATTTCAAGATTCGTTGTTCTCAGGAAAGACTTTCTTTAAGCTCACGGCTGCTTATTTGTCAAAGAGATCACGTTGTAATGGCTGTGCGATCGCTGTTACGATGCTAAGCCGCATATTACAATAAACACCGCTTATGTTAACCTCAAATTAATCTTGTGGATTGTTTCCTTGTTTTCGGGTTTAATTCTGACTTTCCAAATATGACTAGGGCTACACTGTTTGGAGGTTAAATCGATGTCAATACCATTAAATGCTCAAGGAGATGCATAACACATGTAGAAGACAACAAGACAACGGGAGCGCAAATGTCGAAAATAGTGTAAAGAAGCGAAGGCAAATATAACAAGTCAGACAGACCGTCTGGGTCGTGAGTTGGCTGCCGCATTGCACAAGGCAACCCCGTAGGCTTTAAACAGATGTGAGAATCCTGTGTCAGCAGCAAAACTGCCACAACTTAAAATTATTTTATCCAGTTAACAGTTTGCAGGCAAACGAAACCTGGCGTTCATCACAAAAGACAATAATGTTGGCATTTTATGCTATACGTTCCGTTAATCTCTTGCCATTGTCCCTAGCCAAGACCATGTAGTCAAAACAAGTTAAACCATTGCATACTTGGGTCCCATTGGAGTAGAATTAAGTTAATATCAATCTTGTAATATCTAGTATTTTTTTTTGCATGTAATTTTCTTGCTCATGTTATTATTCGTTACTCTGTGACAGTTTTATCAGCTTTACTGGTCCAGAGTTTTTGGTTTCAAAAGATTTACGACATAAATGCTAGAAAATATTAATGCAACCACTGGTTTTCAATCGGGACATTTGGTTACACTACTTTGGTATCCTAACTGAGATCTAACACGCCTTTTCGTAGATGTATTGGTTATTCAACTCTCAGAGACTTCTATTGTATGTTTTTAGTATAGTATAGTATAGATAGTATAGTATAGTATAATATAATATAGTTTAGTACAGTATAGTACACACTGCTTTATCTAAAATTGGAAGAAGAATCATTTTTCAACAAAGCAAAACTCTTCACAATTTATTTTTGGTAAAATTATGACATTTACCCTTGTGTAGGCCGCCGTCATATAAGCGAAATACTCTTGGGTATTGCGTTAAATAAATCATTTATTCAATCTAGATAGACGTGTACGGTATTTTATTAACTGCTTATGGACACAGGCCCTTGAAAAACATTGGTTCCTAATTTTGGGGGATAGTCACAACTCTCGATATCTAGCGCTTCTAGGTAATACAGTGACTTGGTCTGCAAAGATACAGATGCAATGTATAACAAGGTCGTAATTGTTGGAACAAGAACAACAGTCCGCCTGTCGCCCATCAGGTATATGAGCGAGTCACATGCAGTGACTCCGGCAATCGTGGTGGTGGTTTTAACGATGTTTCCTTCCGGTTTTCCACCGTTATAAGGCTATGTGCAGTGTGAAGTGGACAATCCGTCGTCATATAGGTGAAATACCATTAAGAACGACGTTAAACCTCAATCAATCAATCAATCAATCAATCAATCAATCAATCAACAATGAATCAATCAACAATCAATCAATCAAACAAACCTTTGTGTGCATTAGCCTTGGTATACAGGTATATGAGCGAGTCACATGTACTGACAGGAGTTACTTGGCTTACTGTTTCAGTCTTGTACTGTCCGCATGTATCAAATAATATAGAAACACACGAGGAGGAGGAATCCATAAATCTCTTAAAAACATTCCGTAAAATGACTCCACGATCTTTTTGTCCACCATCAATAAGCTCCAAACTATTATCGATTAACTGTTCTCTTTTCAGATTTTACTGTATAAAATAACCCGTAAACGTCGATACAGGACAGATATTATCCGGACTTTACAAGCTTGGCAACCCGGTGGCTCAGTGAAATACACCCCCAAAGGACTGGCTATCAGATACGAATGGGGTCCGTTGCGCTACTCAGGTATGTAGACCGTATGGAAATAAGGCTATATTTGGTCTTGTAGCTATAGTATAAGCATGGAGTGCGTGTTATATATATTATTGAGCATATGTTGGATAAAATCACAATTATCTTGACGAATTTTCGTTGAATAGTTTAAATTCTAGAATATCATATAAGAAATATATGTACATCGTTTCGTACGAGCGTCCATGCGTTCAAAACGGAGAGCGGCCGAACAGGCCTTCATTCTGAGACAAAGTATCTCATAGCAATGATTAATTGGTGTTTAACGCCGTGCTTTAGGGGGTTTGCCTTTAATGACAGCGATACATTCCAACAATAATTAACATTAGCACGGCCATAGAATTTGAGGAGTTCTGATTCTGTTGGAAGGTTAATTTTCCTGTAGTGCTAAAGACAGTATTGCTTTTCTTCAAACAAACTGCCCTTATCCAGGGGAGATATAGACGTAGCAGTTTGAAATTCTGGCTGGTATTATTGGGAGAACGGTTTGATAAGAGTCCTTTCATTAAGGTCTTGCTGGACGCTTTGGTCGATTTTCAGAACACCTGTACCATACAGACTTGAACACATTATCATGGGGAAACTAAATTATAAGCTACAATTAAACTATATTTATTAAAAATTTCGAATTAATTTTTTCAGCGACAAATAGTTTGAATACCTAACTTTTAATCTAAACAATAAAAAAAAATTGGTTCATTTTGAGCCCAAGGGGTCCAGCAAGACCTTAAGAAACCCAGCGGATGCTCAAGTGTCTTGGCTAATTTACAGGATGACAAAATATAATAACTAAAAGGTACAAATAGACAGAATAAACATTGATGTTATAATTTAAAGCCTGTATTGTATACGATTCACAATTCTGCGCAAAATTGAAGGCTCTATGATAACACATAGCTGGTGATTTTCGTTAATTGGTCCTCAGATGAGTTTGGCCTACGGCCAACAATGTCGAAAAATCCGACCCTGTATACCGACCGATAAAATGTATACATATACAAAAACTTGCATATTAGAAGGTTAAATATTTAACAAAAGAGTAGCGGACGGTGTGCCAAATGACAGTTAATTGACTGGTTAGATCTGAGGTCCATAAACAATTCTTTGTGGTAGGACGATCAGTCCAAAAATTACCAGTTGGCCCAAAGTCTCCTACATTGTTTGTTATTTTATACCTAATTTCAAAAATTCTTTATAACTATTTATTACCAATTCTCCGTTACGGTGCCGACGACATTCCCATGTTAACAGTGAAGAGAGTATTACTAAATGAAGGAACTCACAAACGTTGCATGTGATAGATATAACGTTGCCGGCCTACATCACAAAATAGAGATAGCAACAAACACAAAGTATATAGGGAAGTTTAAATAAGGTATAAAATTGTCTTTTAAACCTATAACAGTTAAAGCATGTTGTTTAAATTACGTTAAATGTGTTGATGTTGTGTTTCAGCAAACATGGCTTTCATAGCGTTTGAGGCAGCCGATTTGGGGATTTATCGGTGGTGGTACAGGAAATGGGCCACCAGACAGATACACTACGCACTGGGGTCAACCGGAAGAAGTTTTGTTGTTGGTTATGGTGAGAACCCACCTCAGCGGCCACACCACGCCTCCAGGTTAGAGCACTGACTATTGTTAATTATTTTATTTAGAAACAGGAATACGGATTGAAGCGAAAGCGCAACGTTTAAACAGTGCCGCCAGACGTCCGTTGTTTATAAAGTATTTTAAGCCTAGCAGACCATAACATGACGTTGCGCGGCAAAGGAATGGGCGTAACGTCCAAAAAATATTCAACAGCCTTTTTCTACTGATTGATTGAGGTTCAACGTTGTACTCGAGGGTATTTCCCTTATATGTCGACCGATTGCCAAGTTTACACTGTTCCTGTCTTAAATACGGAGAAAGCCAGAGATAAACTCTCGTATAAACTACCACTGTGCATGACCGCAGTCACATCTATGGCTCGCTCATATACCTGATGATCGACAGACTGACTCAAACCGTGGACGTTATCCGTGGAAGTATGAGTAACCGACAGAAACGGCAGTAATGTTTTGAGCGACCGGTTCCATGGACCCTTCTCACTAAGGTGTATTTGCTTGCATAAAAGGTAATTACGGCGACGAACAGTGGTGAGGACACACTGTTGCAATAGCAAAAACCGCCTGGTTAAACGGTCCCAATTTGAGTACAAGTCCTTACATTATAAATTTAAATGTTAATACATATTTTACTCCCCCATTGGAAAAATTATGCTAATATTCTCCTGGTTGCGATGGTTTCAGTTCTTGTCGTCCAATGCCGTGGCCTTGTTCATGGGATGATTATACTAATGAGGGCCCTAATCCCATTATCCTATATGGGGCCCTGGTTGGGGGACCGGACCTGAGTGACCGCTACACTGATAACAGAACAGACTACCTCCACAATGAAGTCACCTGTGATTACAACGCCGGCTTTCAATCTAGCATAGCAGGTAAATTAGATACCCTTAACGTCAATCCGAATTGTCCAAACATTTTTTTCGGGTATCCTTTGATTTATCACTTTCTTACTTTGTTTGTAAACACAATTAAAATGCTTTTTATTGTTTGTTTGCATATCCATAATATATTATGAAGTTCCAAATTTGTGCAACGTTAAAAATGGCAGCCTACTTTTGAAATGTTAGAAATCAAGAATAATCATGAGTTGCCAGTCAAGGGAGACAACTGTGGGAATTCATTTTTCTGATATGTTTTTGCTTGACGAGGTCTAGTTTATAATTTCCTGTTCGAAAATATATCCCGAATATTTTCGGTATAAGGCTTAGAGATTTGGGCTATATAAAGAACTTCAGAGTATTCCTTTTCAGTTCCTATTATTTCCAATATAAGTAACTTTCAATTAACAAGTTTTTGTTATTTGCATGTTTTTACTTTGATGAAGTAGAACTTCCATACATTCCGTCCAAATCGAGTGCAACTTGAATATTATTGAATAAAAAGCAAACCAGTTGGGATGTCTT
>JAVFBW010127799.1:0-14101 GCA_034783835.1 Mopalia ciliata
TCATATGGTGTATCATTGTAATAGAGTATGTGTAAACGCGTGTACTACCACGTCTGTCAACGCATATGGTGTACCAGTGTAATAGAGCATGTGTAAACATGTGTACTGCTATTTCTGTCAACTTCATATGGTGTATCATTGGAATAGAGCATGTGAAAACATGTGTACTACCACGTCTATCAACTTGATATGGTGTATCATTGTACAATAGCATGTGTACTACCACGTATGTCAACTTCATAGGGTGTATCATTGTAATATAGCAAGTGAAAACATGTGTACTACCACGTCTGTCAGCTTCATATGGTGTATCATTGTAATAGAGCATGTGAAAACATGTGTTCTGCCATGTCTGTCAACTTCATAGGGTGTATCATTGTAATAGAGGATGTGTAAACATGTGTACTACCACGTCTGTCAACTTTATAGGGTGTATCGATGGTATAGAGCATGTGTAAACTTGTGTACTAACACGTCTGTCAACTTTATATGGTGTATCGATGGTATAGAGCATGTGTAATGATGTGTACTACCACGTCTCTCAACTTTATAGGGTGTATCGATGGTATAGAGCATGTGTAAACTTGTGTACTAACACGTCTGTCAACTTTATAGGGTGTATCGATGGTATAGAGCATGTGTAAACTTGTGTACTAACACGTCTGCCAACTTTATAGGGTGTATCGATGGCTTAGAGCATGTGTAAACATGTGTACTACCCCGTCTCTCAACTTTATAGGTGTATCGATGGCATAGAGCATGTGTAAACATGTGTACTAGCCCCGTCTCTCAACTTTATAGGGTGTATCGATGGTATAGAGCATGTGTAAACATGTGTACTACCACTTCTGTCAACTTCATATGGTGTATCATTGGACTAGAGCATGCGTAAACATGTAAGCTACCACGTCTGTTAACTTTATAGGGTGTATCATTGGAATAGTGCATGTGCAAACATATGTACTACCACATCTGTTTATAGGGTGTATCATTGGAATAGTGCATGTGTAAACATATGTACTACCACACCTGTCAACTTTATAGGGTGTATCATTGTAAAACAGCATTTGTAAACATGTAAACTACCACGTCTGTCAACTTCATATGGTGTATCAATGTAATACAGCATTTGTAAACACGTGTAAAACCAGGTCTGTCAACTTTAAACAAAAATTTGATGCTTATTTCTTTCAAGAAAGTAGCGCGATTAGTTAACGTCATTAATCGTTGTGAATATAAATGTCTAGGGAGAAGAAAGAAATCAGGACTTAACAAATACATTCAACATGTGTTACTTCTTTGGCGCTTCCGGCAAAGTTGAGGAGTGAAAACCATCATTAGCCTCTATTTGTTCTGCTTATTGTTGCTTACCTATTCTATAGAATTCTCCTAATTACTCCATGTTTATTTTTTTAATAGACTTTGTGAATGCCAAGAGAATCTAAGTGCTAGGTACAAGAAAAACACACAATAAATTGGCTATGATGTTGGCGTTGTGCCTGTAACGCCACGACTTCACCGATTCTTCTTCAATTTTTAATGTCACTTCTTGGACGGCTTCTGTGGAATGCCTAAATGAAGGAGAATTTATAGCAAAGTGCTGAATGCACCGTCAGGTACTCTCCTAAAAAAATGTGAGCTTAAATAAAACATAAAGCACAGAGGCCGATGAAACTACAATTCGTCCTACTAATAAAAGCTTAGATTTTTTTCTGATTTCGTCCACTGGATGGCAATTGTTTCTGTGTAGACCAATGCTTAACATCAAATTAACTGTTAGCATTTATTTTTAAACAAAAATCAACCTCATCAAAATATATAATATTAAAAATTCAAAATATTCTTTATTTGTATTTTTATTTTTGCTTTCAAACAAACCAGATGCATAAACTGCATCAACCAAATAGACATACGGATTTATCTAGCTCAAAAAGGAAATGACACACATTGAGAAATACTTGCTTTTTACAGTTTGTGTATTTGAATGTAACTAAAGTAAGATCGGGAACAGAGTGTGGTACAATAATTTAAGACGGGAAGAGCATAATAAAAAATAAACTGCAAAATGCTTAAGTTTTCATAGCCAAAAACCCAATCAATTGAAATCAAAATAATTAAAACGCTATTGTTTCCGTCAGAAACCATTACTATGGTCGAATTATGTGAAAACCACTAAAGAAATCAACATTTTATCACGCACTCCAGGAAGAAAACAAAGTTATGCCCTTAACAAACCGCCCATAAACCCTTCAACCGAGTTGCTCTGGGACATAAACCGTCTAATCAGAACTCCAATCAAATTGTTTAGTGTTAAATAATCAAAGCAGATGGTTACTTGTTTTGATACTGTTGCATCAAGGAGGATTAAAAACAATGGCCATTTAACTTAATTCAATTTCCCTTGATCATTTATTTATGATTGTTTGCACTGATCGATATTTGATGACACTTCGATAGCAACGTTGTTAATTATTTTGCGCAAATGGAGCAATTACTAACTTGATAAACTTTGAGAGTTATCATCACATCATGGATATTCACACTACAGTAAAACATCGTGCTTATTTTTTATTTTTTTATTAAACACGCATTGAAATAAATGCATGCACATATTCATAAGAAAGCACCAGAGATTGTATTGGATTCTGTAATAAAACACACTGGTTGGGTTACGTTAAGGACTCTTCTATCGCAAACCAAACAGCATTGCAAGGACAACAGCTTTGTGTCGTTTAAAAGGAATATATTTTGAACAGTCTTTGCTTTATTTTGATATAACCTTTCGTTGATCTGAAAATATCATCATGTAAGGGACAGTGGCATGAAAAGTCATTGTGTGACGCACAATGGCATAGACGATCGTATGCAGGCACAATGAAATAAAAGATTATAGTGTAAGGCACAGTGGCAAAACATTATATTTTGAGCAGAAAGTGGGGATAAACTAAAATAAAGAAAAGACATTAAATGTATTAGAAACTTACAGAATAAATAGCATATTCCAATGGAAACGGTATACTGATCTAAGTGCGAGAAAATACATTTGCGGTCAGACCAGAACTCGTTAAAGCATAAGAGAGAGGGCTGGCATTCCTTTGGCTGAACGACTGACTCACTGATCAGCTAAGTGTACGTCTGGAGCAATGACGTATGCAGGAGGTACCCTGTGGGACATGAAACTTCTCAATCTCCCTCTAATCAAATATAAAAATGGAGCAGACGTTCTCCATCATAAGATTATCCCACAACTTAAGATAAATTATGCATACAAGCTGAGTCCTGGGAAAATGCCAACATGCCAATGGATGCCTTTTCGTAAATCAATTTCAAGACATTAAACGTTGAAATGTTCCCCTCGATTTAGAGTAAATGACAGAATCAAACATGACGTATACGCTGATACTACCGTTTACTATTGCCGTATGGACGCTTCCTGTTTATATGGAGGTGAGGTAAGATAAATAGTGTATAAGAGGAAAATGTTGTACCGCAAGATAAATTGTGGCAGTTTATTTTGTGAAAAAATATATATATATATTTTACCGATTTCTTGTCTAATTAAGAACCTGGTGATTGGAACAGCCAATTGAGTATAAATGCTTAGTCTAACGACTTGGGCAATCTCTCTTCAAACAATGGCCAAGACCCCAGATTAAAAATCCTGATAATATGTAGCTGAGAAAAAATAAATGGGTCAACTGTGCTTTGTGCCTTGGCGTTTTTAATTCACTGCTTAACTTACAAGTAACCCTAACTATTATTTGGATACATATAGGCTACTTTTCTGGGGAATTATTTTTAGGGATGTAAAATTATTTTGGTCGGTTGATCTATCAGTCAAGTCTCTAGTTCACTAAATTTTCTCGGGTTGTTTTGCACCGGATACAGGTTAGATAATAAAGAGTGGAACGGTCAGTGATATAGAATAGTTTGTTGTTTCTTGCCGAGACGAAGCTACAATAACTATGCGCTTCAGCAACTCCTTTGGGCTGGTAATTATAATCCCAGTCCAAGGCCGAAGGTTTTCAGTACCCACGAGACAACTCCATTCTCTAGTTAATCTCCTACACATCAGTTATGAAACAGACTTATGATTTATTTCTTTAATCACCTTGCTACGTCGAAGCACTATACGATCAATATAAGGTGGCACAGATAATCGGTAATCTCGCCCCCTCTCCTTAGAAAAGGCCTTTCCACGAAACCCATGTTTCGCCAACCCCTTCTCGCCGTTGAGTAATTATAGATGAATGACAACAAAAAAGTGACTTTCATTCAAGCGTCATCAACATTCTTAATTGCATGGCCTCGTGCCTTTGGTTTAAGGATCGCGTCTTGGGAGGTAATTACGGCTCACTTCGGAGCGTACGGATCGAGCACTTACGCACAAGCGCTTAACAGCCATTAACCACCCAGTACAGAATAAAACTGTCTCTACACCGGGCAAGATCGGTTTGAGAAAAAGACCACGTCTGAGCAGAAAACCATCCCATCCCTTTGTTTTATATCGACACCCATTTCCCTTTAATCTATCCTTGTTGGTAAAGATTTGACCGGCGAAAGAAGGATAATCTACTGCAACACGCACACGACTACGATTCGATGGATAGACATTTTAGCGCAAGACGACAAAAATCACAGTGTTCTAATATTTATTACGTATGGCTGACTGAGGCAATCACTCACGAAACCAATGTAACAGTTAGTTTACCACATTCACACTTCCCGCCCTCTCACTGTTAAAAAAAATCACAAAACCTAGTTTTAAAGAATGGCCAAATTGAAATAACCTTTAAATTTAGCGATATATAACCAATTTGTTAAGATCGAGTATTAACGCAAAACAAACCTCTTTTTTTCCAAAAAACTTGAACAAATATCAAGGCATGTCTAAACAAAATATGCCAACAGGCCCTTCGGCAGTGTATTTTGTCATGTTTATAGACTACAGTAACTAAATTATCGTTGTTTATGTAGCTCTGTGTAACATTTACATCTGGCATGCTGTGACAACGAGACTAAATAGAGTAGTGTGGTCTCGGACAGAAAAGAGTATTCGTGTTGAACACCCGTACATGGACGATCTCTGTTGATCGTGGTAGTGGGTGTGGCAGTAATCTGTACTTCAATCAATTAATCGTGAAATGTGTGTCCCCCACCAGATCCTGTTCAATGCGATAAGGTATTTTAAAGGCAATAATACACTGGTGTGTTTATAATCAGACAATCAATAGAAAATTGTGAGGGTAAATAGATAGATACAATCGAGTGTCTTCGCCACAGTGGTCAGTAATTGCTTTCTGAGTCAATGCTGGGGGCAGCTAAAGGGGGTTTGATTGGAGCCATTCTTCTCGTGTTGGCAATTAACTTCAACAGTTTCCATAATTGAATTAATTGATATTCTTAGAAGCACTCTGCCAAAGATACAATTTGGTTCATGTTAACAGTTGATACAATAACGTTCTTAACATATATGCCGGAGATTTTCTTGAAATTGTATTTCTTGGTTTCTAAAATTGGCATAAAATTGTCCTTTCGTGCCATGGCGATGTACAATTTTATTCCATTTATCTGTATAATGTCGTGTTTGTAAGCTCATTTAACTGCCCGTGTATTTCAGAATCTGATAACTATTTTCAAGTCATGTTTTTCCTTTCCACAACAGCTTCTGGTCTGGGTTCTGTAAATAGTTTGATACTGATGCGGTGTGAGGGCGTAAGGGACCCTCATAAAACCATTAATGGGCTACATGCATGGCGGACAAAACAGGTTAAATACAACTTCGTTAGACAAAATTGAATTAGGTTTACATTTCGCCTGTTACAGGAGCTTTGTCGTTTGTTCGTCACGGCAGAATAGATTCCGTTTCTATCCCTCCTTATTCTTCACACTGTTGCAATTTGTAGCCCACATGCAGCACCACTATGATGCGTTACACATAATTTCCTGATATGTGCTTAATAGGGTTTTACTGTAATTGTATAGTGTAACCGTAAAACGAAAAAATGCCATTTTATAAGGTTCTTTATTCATGGTCGTTGATTCAATATTAACACCACAACGGTGTGCCATGAATGGGAGAGAGGTCCTGTGTGTTTTAGTTACATACAATGCTACACGAAAGGCTCTACGTAAGGACGAAATGAAATGCACCCAGATAATTTACGGGTTGGAAAGTGAACACCCTCAGCGAGGCCCCGTCTGATTCCTTACTGTCCACTATTCTCATCTCGAATTAACCCTTTACAATTCCAGAGCTATAACTGAGCTATTGCTGGCAGATTGGCAATTTAGCCTGCCCGGATACTAGCTTCGATGGAAAGCCTTTGGTCGCACCTGTTATTCGGAGGTCCTTTCCAGCTTATTGACGTAGAGATTTGTTCAAACTGTTTGTTGAACGCTTTGTGAGAAGCTGACGCCATTCTTTGGAGTGTACGAGTGCTCTCCAGAACCTCGCTTCTGGCAATCTATCAACTCCTGACTGCGGGTTTAGCTATGCCAAACAGGAGCAATAACAGTTTGCATATCACAGCCAGTCCCGATTATTTGTCCATGCGTTAACTGACTGAAATCGACAGCTGTCAGTGGTATAGAGCGAAACATCAACTCTCCAAATAACGTTTTGTCCCGAGTTTCTTCATCTTTTAATAATATATCGAATGGCAAATTGGCATATTACTCGCAATGTAAACATGTCTGTACAACAGGTGGTTTGGAAAGAAAATTGTGATCAAACAAATTTTGTACTTGTCTTATAAAGAACAAATGATAGTTAGTTTATCATAATTAACAAAAAATAAAAACAAATTGATTTAATACCAAATGGGCTTTGTAAATAGTTTATGATAGTAAAGCATTCGCTTTAACTAAATAATTCGTATTTGTTCTCAATAACAGCCTTCCAATATGAAACAAGGCTTTTAGGCAGACATAGCTGCCAGCTGCTTTAATGCATGACCGTGTCATATATCAACAAGGAGTTATATTAGGGCCAGTGTAGTCTTGGCGATATTGCAATCAGTGAAGATGAGGTATTGACCATTTAACTGGTGGACACCATCCACGTTATGATATCAGTTGGTAGAGAGCATAGAAAGCTTGATTGGGTGATTACCGGAGCACAACACGTCTCTCGAGAGCCGTCCCAGGCGTAAGTCGCCCTGGCTTCATACTGGTAAGACAGGGCGTAGATAGAAGAATCTTAATGCGTATCGAGAGTAATGAATGCCTTTCTGTCGATACGAGAGGACGATTACAATCCACAACCCTCTACATCCTTTCTACAAGAAGCTAAGCGATACTGCCTAAAAAGCCTCAAACTGCATCTGCGAGAACTAGCGAAGTAAGACGCCATGTGACTTTGCTAATATTCACTGACTGCCCAGCCTACGCGAGAGCTTCACAATGCTACCACTGCAACACAATGTCTAGAGTGCTGAGAGGCTGTAATAATCCAAAAGCTTATGTCACTGTTTTATCTGAACTCTGCTACTGTTTTATCTGAACAGAGACACTGGCACTCGTTCTAGTTCTCTTGGGGAAACCTCGCGCATGGGCTTACAACAAGAACATTAGATGAGCTGTGAAAAAGTCTGTGACTGAAGGAAAGCCTGTGACTGGACGATGTATCTCTTCTATGGAGAGGATTATCAAGAGTGTCGTCACCTGGCTGTGTGTTTCCAACCGCGCTAGCACAATGCTGCTTCACTAATGGGACAACTGATACACCAAACTCAGGCGGCATGTTGTTTTCTCTTTGGCTAGATCAAATCAAAATGCTGACCTACAAGCTACTCGTCTTCTTACTAATCATCCTTATTCAGATAATGAAGACGAATCAAGACACCGTCCCAGTAGGTAAGTCCATACAGCATTGTCTTCCTACCAATTCTACTAGACATAACTTGATAGCGGTCAGGGGGTTTCATTTGAACTCACTCAAGTGATCATGCATGATAAGCTCACCTTTTCTCTCGCACAGAAATAATATGAAGTTGTAAAGTTTTGTCTGAGATTTTATTGGCAGAAACGTAAATGCTGTAAACTATCGATCTCCAAACATTCACATGTAAGATAGATAGAACTGCACCCGAAAACAGTATTTCGCTAAAACGAGAAAATACAATCGAACTGAGTGAACTAGACTTGATTGTCAGTGATTAAGAGGTAGGATAACCTGCCCCTGACAACACGACAGTATTAACTGTAACAAATTTAATTTATAGTCAATATAAATTTCTAATTAATCTAATATTTCATCGTTTACACTCTGGGGAGGATCTCAGATCATTTACAAACTCCTACTAGAAAATGCCTTCTTGCGTGTTAAATTTCCCTGCGGATGGACAGATGGTAAACAAATAGGATAATCGAAAGTTTAGAAGCCTTAGTCGGCACGAGAGCTGCTACCGACCCAAAGGGGGTTCAAACAGCTTTAAATTATGGAATTCAGTTGTAGGCGCAAGGCCTGTAGTGGCTAAGTAGTGAAATTCCCCTAGACATATCAATGAACCTTATCACGATATGAGACTAATGCTTGTTTGGCTCGCATTGATAAACATAAAGTTGTTAAACCAACACCAAAATATTTAACTTTATGATTACATATATTATCCCGTATTTAAAGGATGCTATTTTAGAATACGGCATTATGGTGTATCTTTTAGACACAGGCATGGTGCTTGCGGTGTCAAGTTTATATCTACAGTTTAATAATCCGGGAACTGTTTCGTGAACTTTTGGTGAATTATTATCTATGTTGTTTGATGTCAGTTATAATAAACCATCCATTGGTATTCGCCATTTTAACCTCTTCATAGGATGCATGTATCAACAAAATGGCAACAGAACGTTGGTGAAACTGTTCAAGAAATTACAGGACACGGGGAATATTTAGTCGTTATCAATAACTTGGTCCTTCGTTTTGTATTTCCAATGGTTAAGATTATCTTGTAATAACCTACTTGGACTTAGATGATTGATTGTAAGCATATCTGGTATATGAACTTATTGTATGGTACCTCTCCAGGGACGCTTTTGAATCGTCAATATTTCTCTACAGATGGGCCTAGCCTACTAACGTTTTGTGTCAAGATAAACTGTGGTAGGTTGTACTGAAATTGTGCCACAGGGCAGAAGGTCAAACACGGCTCCACTACCAAACATCTATGAATACAAATTTACAGGATCTGTGACTAAATTATGTTGTGACCATGGATTTGCAGTGCGTACCGTATTTATAATATAATGGTATATCATTGAGGATGTATATAGAACAATTCATATGGGTCTCACACTTGACATATCAAGATTGTCTTCATTATGTATTGTAACAAAATAATGTTTAATTCCTTGATCATTCCATGAACGGCATAACATTGTTCCTCGGTATTTACAGTACACCAGTATTTTTATTGAATAATTTTGTGTCCGGTGATCATGTTTATAAATAAATAAAAAGAACACAAAAGAAAATACCTGTCTTTCTGTTGCACTAAACGTTTTTATTGTGCAATTCTAGGAAAGTATACTGCTCAATATGATATTGTTTATTAATTTGTGTTCATTTCCAAATACTAGTGATGCGAAACAAACATGAATCGGTCGCAAATATTACCTACAATACTGACTGATATCGCACAATGCAATATTATATACTTGGATTATATTCTCTGTCGCAGTGTTAAGCAATTGGTTATCTGTTGAAGTCTTGTGACGACAAATCGCTGATGTCATTTGTATGGCTGTTCTACAACGGAGAAGCCTTTGTGAGGCTCGTTATATATGCTTAGATCACATGTTACTTCCAATTCGGAATTCTATTTTAAAGTTGACTCACCGAAATATTAAATTATGCATGGTTTGTTCTCGTGGTATATTTTCTTTTAAAAAAGATCAGAAAGAATTGCTGTTGTGAGATTAAGAGTGGCAATCATGGTTGGATATACGATTGGAATGATAGTAGACTCGTGGACAGATATATCAGTCTATTGTTCAGTTGAACATAACAAGATAAACAACGACTCTGACCACACATAATATTTATTCCCATCATTGGGTCATTAGGCAATTGTCACATCATTACCGTCACACATAAGTCCTTACAAGTCACAAAAAGACACCTAATGCGACAGGTTTGTGCGTTGGAGTCTATCTTATTTGGAAATTTGGACTATCATCAAAGTTCGGGGATTTTGCCAGTGTTGTTTTTCCCGTTGTTTTTTTTGTGTTCAATTGCTTTTTTTAAAATTATTCTGGTTGATAATATACTAATATTATATAACTGAATATAATATTTTCGAATTCTACCATAAGATTACATTGTAACATAATGGATTGGTTATGCTTTGCAAGTGTTAGCGATATCCAGTATTGTCATCTCCACGTTAGCACTCATGTCGATGGCACGTACATCATCTTCGTCCCGGTTTCCGTGAAGCTTAGTTTCCAATATTACATTGCTCTACGAGTGTCTCTTCATTCTATGAGCGAAAGCAGGGAAATGTGTGTGAACTGGAAATATTACAGAAAATAGAAAAGGTCTGGAAGCAGAGCGAGCATCGTTGTGGTTATCCTCTAGTGAATGGAATTAGCCATTCTCTTCTAAAGTCCTACAGTGTTCCCATGAACAACAATACTCTAGAAATCCCACAGCTTAAAACACAAACACATAATGTTGAACATCATTTATCAATTTATTATCTTTTGAAAGTAAGAGCCAATGCCTCACCTCTGAATGCCGGATAATTTGGACTGTTTTGAATAGTTGGAGGTAAACTATTTTTTGTGTTGTATAACGAGTTGACATTCGCCGCCGTGATGCATGCTTAAGTTCTAGTTTTACAAACATCTAACATGATAATTACATTAGTGCATTAGCAACAATAAGGCGACGATCAGCATCGGTGTAGGAGCACAATAGATTCAATTTCATCGATACACCATAATCACGCTTCAGCAGTACTGAATGTCAAACACAACTAATGGTATTAGATAACGCATGTGTAAATTATACTACAGCATCCTGCTTGCTAAGTATAATGATTGAAGTGAAGTTTAATAACGTGTGGATATTGCGTGGAAGAGAGTTTGTTGTATAATTAACTTCCAATCTTCCGTATTAATGTTAGTCTTAAATCCTTCTTGATTTTACTGTAACCGTGCTTTGCGTTGGCAATAACTTGTATCCATCCTTGTATGATTTTAGTGACTTGCTACTTAACATCCTGGTAACGTCTCATTGCCAATGCCCGGTCTTTACACCCAGCTGAGTATTTATCGGTACTATTCAGAAACTAGCTGCTACTGTATTAAACATTTATGGCTTATAAGGCAATAATCAGTCGGGGTGATGGCGGCATACGCTGAATATGGAAGACTGTATTACACCTTACGTCCAATTGTTACTGTCTTATAGCTTTAATATTTGCAGGTATACTGAAGAACATAATGTGAACACAAAGAAACGCTACCCTCCAGAAAGGGGTTAACAAAAATTAATATCTCCCAGCGAATGTTGACACAAAGAAACGCTACTCTATAGAAATGTTTTAACAAAAAATAGTATCACCCGGCGAATGTGAACACAAAGAAACGCTACCCTCTAGAAATGGTTTAACAAAAATTAATGTCATCCAGCCAATGTTGACACAAAGAAATGCAACTCTCTAGAAATGTTTTAACAAAAATTAAAATCTTCCAGCCAATGTGAACACATACGCTACCCCTAGAAATGGTTTAACAAAAATTAATATCACCCTGCAAATGTGGACAGAAAGAAACGCTACCCTCTAGAAATAGTTTAACAAAAATAAATATCACGCGGTGAATGTGGACACAAAGAAACGCTACCTTCTAGAAATAGTTTAACAAAAACTAAAATCTCCCAGCGAATGTTGACAGAAACAAACGCTACGCTCTAGAAATGGTTTAACAAAAATAAATATCACCCGGTGAATGTGGACAGAAAGAAACTACCCTCTAGAAATGGTTTAACTAAAAGTAATATCACCCAGCGAATGTTGACAGAAACAAACGCTACCCTCTAGAAATGGTTTAACAAAAATAAATATCTCCCAGCGAATGTTGACAGAAAAAAACGCTTCTCTCTAGAAATGATTTAACAAAAATTAATATCAACCGGTGAATGTGGACAGAAACAAACGCTACCCTCTAGAAATGGTTTAACAGAAATAAATATCACCCGGTGAATGTGGACAGAAAGAAACGCAACCCTCTAGAAATAGTTTAACAAAAATTAATATCACCCGGCGAATGTGGACAGAAACAAACGCTACCCTCTAGAAATGGTTTAACAAAAATAAATATCACCCGGTGAATGTGGACAGAAAGAAACGCAACCCTCTAGAAATAGTTTAACTAAAAGTAATATCACCCAGCGAATGTTGACAGAAACAAACGCTACCCTCTAGAAATAGTTTAACAAAAATTAATATCACCCGGTGAATGTGGACAGAAAGAAACGCTACCCTCTAGAAATAGTTTTACAAAAATAAATATCACCCGGTGAATGTGGACAGAAAAAAACGCTACGCTCTAGAAATAGTTTTACAAAAATAAATATCACCCGGTGAATGTGGACAGAAAAAAACGCTACCCTCTAGAAATAGTTTAACAATAATAAATATCACCCGGTGAATGTGGACAGAAAGAAACGCTACCCCTTAGAAATGGTTGAACCAAAATAGATATCACCCGGTAAATGTGAACTGAAAGAAACGCTACCCTCTAGAAATGGTTTAACAAAATGTAATATCACCCAGCGAATCTACTTAATACAACGGGTTTTTTTTATCCGCTCGCTAAAAACAATAAACTCCCATATAGATCAGTATGAAATTATATTGACTCAAACGTTAAACAAATAGACAAAACATGAAGATTTAGGGACAATTCAAAAGCAATAACAAAACATTCAGACAAGGAGGTATTTGTAAATAGTTCACTTTGTTCAATATGGATAGAGACATGAGAACTACATGAACCTTAGCCACTCCGCCATAGAGCTAACACGGTTGCATTGAGTAATTAGGGTGTATTTTCTGTGAGGTAATCCAGAGACTCCTACATTATGCACACGTTTATTCAGTCAATTTGAAGTCTCCTATTGTTGGATATCTCTGTCCCATTTTAACCCAGATGTCAAAGCTTATTCGGCTGCTACACGCGACTAGGTGCATTTGTTACATCAACGAGGGTGGTCAATCGAATTGGAAAGTCACTTTTGAAATTAGAAGAGAAGTCGGACAGATCCCCTAGCTATTAATTTATTATTCATTGAAGCAGGCGATAATTCATGAATAATCAAGTAACACGATTCACCAGAAGAAGATGTATAAAGTTCTAACAAGATAGATTGACCAAAAGCAGACCGAAACATCAGCGCTTCGCTTTGTAAAAGGCGTAAAGCACACACTACACTACTACCAAAATCCGGAAGAAAACTATCTACAGTTATGTTGATTTTACCATAATGAATGGTTTCATTATTCACGAAACGAGATTATGTCTCAGACATGAAAAACGAGTCCACATACATTGTTTTACAGCCTGCATTTGATGTTGAGTAGGCCTACGATGTAAGGATTTTTCTTGTTCCAATTGATTTCTGTCCCAAGACACCCCCCCCCCTCCCCCACAACCACCACCCCCCACTACACCCCCACCTCCACCCCCACCCCCGCAAAAAAAAAAAATAAATAAATTACCACCCGATAATATGTGGATGGACACCCGGTACCAAGTCCTTTTCAAGTAAATCAATGGTCAAATGAATTCGATAAAACTATTTAATGTTGTGGACGTGTAGGCCACCTATGTTTGGCGTGGCTGTGTCTTGGGTGTATAATCAGTCCATTGTATGGCAGGCTGTGTCTTGTGTGTATAATCAGTCCATTGTGTGGCGAGGCTGTTTTGTGTGTATAATCAGTCCATTGGGCGAGGCTGTCTTGTGTGTATAATCAGTCCGTTGTATGGCGAGGCTGTTTTGTGTGTATAATCAGTCCATTGTATGGCGAGGCTGTGCCTTGTGTGTATAATCAGTCCATTGGGCGAGGCTGTGTCTTGTGTGTATAATCAGTCC
>JAVFBW010127821.1:0-14100 GCA_034783835.1 Mopalia ciliata
TCATTATAAAATAAAACGACTCATAATATGACATTATATTTAGAATCTTGAAATCCTCTGCTTTCTAAATATATATGTTACTATAATCATCCTTTGGAAATACCGGAAAAAGCCACGAAAAGATAAGAGTAGCATTTTTTACTCCTGACTAGCGGTAGAGTCCTTAAGTCTGCTGTTTGTTACGGACTTCAAATAACGAACTGTGACAGAGAAGTCGAGGCAAAACTATTCAGTGCGCAGCTGTATGGTATAGAAAGCTTTAGCCGAACGATCAATGGTTACTTTTTAATCCGAAAATTTAAGATTCAGTTTAGAAGTATATATCGCTTTATTTGAAGTGTTAAAGGTGAAAGCCTGTGAAATTGACGTCGATTTTAAACCTTAAAAAATCCCGATTGCTTATTGAAAAAAATCCCGATTGCTTATTCACTAAAATGCTAGCGACAGTCCAGTTACGGTGAGGATAGCATGCGTTCTGCGTTATGTTACAGTTATTTAGTTCCAGACTATGTTAGCGTATCTCAAACAAGTCCGGGAAAATGACATTAACAGTAGGCCTATACCCAGGCTCATAGGATTAAGTGCATACTTTTACAGACACCAAAATAATGATACAGTTTTGTAACAGCTTCAGTTATTAATTTGAATATCGGATCGTTCCAGTTCGCACGACATTAATGTTCGAGAAATTTGACAATTCTACATTTTCTACAAAGTAAACTGATTTAATTTGCGAATGTTCTTACATCTTGAAAACATGAGTGATTCCATTTTTGAGGCACAGAACGAATCCCCATTTTCTGAGTTCACAATTCAATTGCTTATAACATTGGAAATCAGAAAATGGCATATATTTTATCTAACGGAAATTAAGTTTAACTGGGCTTAAGGGTATTTCACTTATATGGCGGCGGTGTATTCCAATAATAATTGACTCTAACACAACCAAGATGTGAAGCGCTTCCATAATGTTGGAAAGTAAATTTTTTCACCAGTGCCAAGTTAAGACTGCACTGCTACTCTTCAAGCAAACTGCTAAACCTGAGGGCATGGGAATTAGGCATCGCTGTGTCAATATTATCTTGAACCGTTTATCCATAGACCAAAATCGATATCAGGAGGTCGATATAATAATGACAGAAAGACAGGTTATCCATCGTGCTACAAATAACGTTGTACAAGTAAAAGGAGATGTGAAGATGAACATTTAGGATGCATAAAGTCCTAAACGGAGTATGGTGAGATTTGCCCAAAAGAACTTATTGAGAGGGAAACCACATCAAGACAAAAAAATGAATGATCATCATTAAATGAGCAACTAAATGTAAATAATTGTTTTAACTCATATAAATGTGATGCCCAGCCAATGCTTACCAAATTTAGTAGGTGGAATAAAGTATATACACTTCAAAGTTAAACCCTTTTGGATATTGTGAAGTGGTTATAAGATTATACAGGACTGTGTTTCGTTTGGGGGTGGAGGGTTGGTTTGGGGGGGGGGGGACTACTTTGTACGTTGTCTATGACCGTTGCCTGTCCACGGTTTACAGGGATATATATACATTTCGGCGTAGTTTTTTCCCCCAAATATTTCAGGATTATTTGAGTCAATGAATCGTCGAATTCATACAGGTTATCAACATGCTATCCCTAATTTGAGACCAGTTACTTTTTTCAGGATGCATAACCTTTCTAGATACTTCTGGCAGCTGGACACAAGTAGCAGACTAGTGCGCCAAGGTACATTTATGCAAGATCACTACGACTTAAACAAAACGTGCTGTTGTCTCTGGTAGCCGACCAATAGTCCTAAGCAATTAATTTAATTAAAACAATAACTTTGGCCAGGTGAAAGAAGGATTGAATATATCACGATGGTCTTTTAACATTTGGTTGGAGCATTATCTCTTATAAAATATGATGGATTTGGTATTATTTGCTCCTGTCCAGTACAATTAACGACTTGTAACGATTTAATGACATGCTGTTCATAGAAAAAAAATGTTGAGAAAGTTTTTCAGAAACCAATAATCTAGATGTCCAACCAACAGCTTTGTTCAGTGGCTCAAAATTAATAGAGGCGTGCATTTAATGTCACAAATAATAGATTCAGCAACATTTTAACAAACCCTTAATCGTTCCCGCAAATTTATTTTTCTATTCAATACTAAACAAAGTACTTGTTGAACATTTTCAGTATACACTTTTGTCCTCTCCTTAAGGAAACTTAAAGTACTCGGGAGAGAGATAGATCTACTGATGCCATTGTATAATAGCTCGAAAAGTCGATACATATCTTCTTATAAATGTACATTTATTCCAGCTGAAGGTATTTCGGAGATAAAACGGAACGGACCTTTACAGGTAAGCTGATAAACATAGCCTTAGCATCTGTAAATTCGAGGTTACTACGTGCTGTAGGTGTGACATTATTCAGAGAATCATTGTACTTACCGACAGAGTCTGGTGTCATATTTTAATATCATGGATGATTCATTTTAATTCTGATGTATATTAAAGACCGACATATCGACATAAAGACCAAACGACGCTTCGACATGGTTACTAGTAACTTCTTTGAGAGACATATAGAAGCAGGGATAGTGACATTCGTTGTATATCCATAAAATACCTTGTCATGGTTATTAGTGTCTATATGAAATGTAACACTTATTAGACCGAGAAAACTGATCCCTTATCATTACTCAACTTTTCATTTTGGTTGGAATGCCTTTTTTTTTGAAAATGATCAACAATTTTTTCACGATTTGTCAGGACTGCGCATCTTTGGACGGAGTCTGAATATTTGCATGTTGTTATCATTTGAAAATAGCGACGTTAACGTGACAAATATGCACAAGTCCTAAAAGAATGTGCTGTCTTGTCGGATATAATGCCATGTTATATGGTTTCACATGGATTGACATTTTTTCTCTCTTTTCAATCCAACAAACCATCGTATACGGTCAAATATTTAACACAAACACATATGTATTTTACCACAATTACTAAACAATGGAAACCCGTATGAGCAGATATTGTAACCTTGCACAAGAAGAGTCGTTGCTGCTTTTTTCGTCGTAATGTTTTAATACTTTTTAAATAGTAAAATAATTTTATTATTAAAAACTGTTAATCGAAATATCCCGATTGTGTCAAAATTAGGTTTGTCCGATTGTCTGAATCACTTTTGTTTCTATACATTATAATAGTTTTAAAAAAAGCTTGTCTAGCGTCATTGTGCTAATCGATTGTAAACTGCTGAGCGGGTTTAATACAATTTGTATAATTACTTAATATGAGGCATGCAATGCCTAATCACACAACGGCCGTAGTGGACGCAAGATAACAATCTTTAAGGCACGAGATCCAACAAAACCTATGTAAAGTCCATACGGTCAATAAACGAAATATCCAGTCAACCCCTTCTCCCTTCGACCCATCTCGTTTTAATTCGAAGGTGTCTTGAAATTCTTCCTACTTTTTGCTAAACATAGAATCGCTCAAAATGGAATGATATAATTGATTTCCTTTGCAGCCACCCTATTCTGGGCATCCACGGAGAAAAATCGTACCAGCTTGTTAAGAATGTATTTCATAAATGACAATGTCCTGGTGTCGTTTTACTATTGATTTGTTGGTTGTCTGTTCTCAACGTCATATCACGCGGCTGAAACAAGGAGGACACCGAGAGGAGACCTCGTAGAAAGCAATGACGCTATTACCGAAGCCACATCGTGTGACTCGCTCATATACCCGATGGTCGACAGGCGGACTCGAACCCGTCGACGGCCATCGTGTGACTCGCTCATATACCCGATGGTCGACAGGCAGACTCGAACCGATCGACGGGCCATCCAAGTAGGATTAGTAAGCACACATGCTAACCTCTAAACCACGTACGCGGCCAATTTTATTATTGACATTCTCGATATATTGACCTAGAGTCTAGCGTTACTGTGTTCCGTGCATAAGCATGCTGTGTTTTGTTATGTGTTGGAGTGGCATTTATTTGATATTTTAGAGTGTCTATCTACCAGTGTGATATGCCTCAGTCATATTAGTAATATACGTAAAAACAGGATGTTAAACACCAATCAATCAATTTCAATATATCGCTAAAATGTGAGTCAAAACGTGAAGGAATTTTATGGACTATGCTATTAGCACCTGTATCACTCATAACCATCAATAGACTTTGCACCTACTAGGCAACTCTTCTATACAGTCACTTCCATGAAGGACTTATTTGACAACATCAATGGTGAAGTTGTCATAGAGTTTCTTAAGGGGATTGGTGTGTATCATAAACTTTGATTTTTGTCAAAGATTGTAAATAATTTAAATGGACAGTTTATGTTTTAACTATAAGCTGGATTTTTAAGATCCAAAATAAATCGTTTGATATGTTGACACTGTATGTGTCCTTTGCAGTTCGTTTTATTGCCCATTTATGTTATTAATTGAAGAAACAATTTTAAAAAAAAATTTAAAAAAAATAATAATAATAATAATAATAATAATAATAATGAAAAAATAAAATAAAATAAATAAAATAAATAAATAAAAACCAGAAAAATAAATAAATAAATATAAGTAACCCACAAAATTGTGAATGTGTCCTCGCCACAGCGTAGCTGAAATACCGCTGAATGTGGCGTAAAACAATAATCAATCGATTTGTTTTATAGATTGTGACAAGAGCATGATATCACGAATTTAGGCTTAAGGGTAAGGCATAGATTTCTGATAATTTACCAGAGGTAAGATTCTGGATGCTGATTCCGGACCTGTCAATTGCATGCGGGTGGTTGGAGAGAGCTTCCTGTGGCCGTGGTGCTTTCTGAGGTCAAGATTTCTTTCATCCATTTGTCATTTCCTCCACCCATTGGGCTGACTCGCCGTCATCTGAGTACGGTGTTAAACCCCAATCAAACAAAAAAACAGTATGCTCTGGGTTGGACTATAAATGTGTTCGATATGGGTGATGTCTTGATCTTTTGGTACAGATCATGTCAAAGTTTTACTAAATTTATTTCAATAGTTTTTTTTTTAATATGTGGCAGTCTTGATTAAGTTAACTATTCAGTAAGACACATTCCTATCTATCGTTCGAGAAGTTTACGATTTTTGACGATACTTAATATACTTGGATTTTCATGTGACTCTTTGCATGTATAAGCGTGCATGTTGAAATTTAAGAACTTCTTTACTTTGCTTAGGTTATCTATTACTTTTTGACCGGGTTTTTTTATTAATGTGTAAATCGGACCTGCTTAGATGTTAACTGATAGATCCAATACGTTTGTGAATTTCCAGATCATTTACCTTAAAAAAAAACATTGAGGCACAAAATAAATCCAGGTTAAAAATGAACATGAAAAACGTGCTTTCGATTTCATAGAACATTGTTTTTCTTTAGCTTAAATGTATACTGCCTTCAAATTAGTCAAGAACTCTTGTATTTTCAGATATATAAAAACAGTCGAAAGATGGGTAATCATAGTCTTCTGCCTTTGTTTGTTGTTTGTTTTATTCAAAAAGGGAATAAAGAACAAACTCCAGTTGCACTTGGATAAGACGGTATTCGTTTAATTCAACGACACTAGGAACTCCGCTTGCGACCAAGAAGCTTAGTGTTTGAAGAAAGTGCCAAAAGAATTATGTCAAGTTTAATCGGGATGGGACCAGACGATGAGCTGTTCTTAGCTAACGAGTCAGCCTTAAATTGGACTGATGGAAATACATCCACCACCAACGATTCAGAGTTAAACCGAATCTTGAATGATGACTTTCTATGGACAAACAACTCAGCGTTGAACGAGACATATCCCGGTGCCGGAGGCAAGGGGGGATATGTAATCGACGCCGTTGGCTACTTTCTGGCTATACTGACATTTATCCTTGTGATTGTGTGTTGGGTCAGCAACTGTATTGTCATTAAAGCTCTAAATCAAATGGGAGACGACAAACTGAAATTGAAATTTTTGATCAAGAATGCCATAGTTGGAGATATCTTGCTTTCGCTGAGCATCGGTTTACGTTCTATTTTTGCCATTACCGGACTTTTAGCCAATGAAAATGCAGGGATATTGGCTCGATGTGTTAATGTTATTTACGGTAGCTATGGTTATTTTGCGGTATTTTATCAAATATTCACGTCTATGTCTGTCGCTTGTGATAGATTTTATTCGATCTTGAATCCTCTGAAATATCATTCAATGAGGTATAACAGGTGTGCAAAAATTACAGTAGTGGTTGTTATTTTGGCAGTCGTCTCGTCCCTGTCTGTTCCCGTTGCTCTTGTGAAACTGCAGCCCGGGAAACCGTTGATTACGATTTGTTACGCTGCATACAACCGCTCGTTTTATTCCACTTCAGTGTTACCTTACGTGATATTGTTTACGGTATTCTTTACCTTATTGATTTACTGTGGCGTCCTATGTCTTATTGCTTACCATCGTCGAGTCAATCGTGGCACGCTTAATAACAGAAATGAAAATCAAAACGTTCGTCGACGCCAGGCTTCTCTGGCGATAACGTTCTTCTTAATTCACATTACCTATATCATAATGTATATGCCGGGGCCCATATACTTCACCTTTCGGCCAGCAAGCTTATATTTGCAGCCAAACCTCAATTACTATATCACACAAATAACCTTAATTATCTATCTCTTAAATACTGTCCTTGATCCCCTTATTTATATATTTCGAATTCCATCCGTACGAGAAAATGTCAGAAGGATGTTTGCTAGAGAGCAGAAAAAGTATTTGTCTACTGATCCGTCTTCACAGAAAACAACGATTTGAGTAACTGTTACGAAAACAGCCTGTTGCATGTACGTATCAGGCCATCGTATCAAACAAAAACATTGCATTAACCGCTGCTTATTTATCCCAATTATGACAAAAGTGTTCTTTGGCAATGCCTCTTGATATGTTTTGTCTTAAATGTTGTGTTTTTACTTTCGTATATTTGCATACTTTTATAGTGTAGCAATGCTCGATAGCATGTATGGACAAACTTTATTCACATTGTTCGTATTAAACCGTTTGTATACTCAAAACGGCATAAACTTTCCTTTGTAGACCGGATCAATGTGAGAAAGATATCTTCGTTGAGGTACCGAGGGACGTTTTCCACTCCTGTCCAAGTTTAGCTTCTGGTTCTGGATGTTCTTGGACAATATGTACACTTGCTGTTTCTCAGTTATTCTATCGCGTGTCCAGTAGCATGCATGTATAAACAAATTAGTTCTTTATTTCTTTATCTGGTTACTCATTTTGACAATGAAATCATGTTTTGTATCCCTAAATTTGAAAACGCATTCGGACAAATGTGTAATGTATTCCTCATTATAAAAGATGCATTCAACTTTTTTGCGCTTTTCGGACAATTCAAATGTATTTCGGTTTCCAAGGATGATTAGGCATAAGGTTCTTATATAGTAAGTAAGTCGGACACCCCGGAGTTTATTGAGTGTGCAGTAAAGACCATCTGTATGAAAATTGGCCAAACTGGTTACAAACATATGCCGACGCTTCAAAGTGGCTCGATAAGGGAAGAGTAGGGGCACACTATTGTGTACCTGAACTAGACATCCAATGGAAGGTCAGAACGGCTCATCACAGTTTTTACTGCCGAGTTAACAGCTATATTGTTCACTTTATATTTATTAGCATTTTAACCAAGCAGATTTGCTATCCTTACTGTTTCGTTGTGTTCTTTGCAAGCGTTAAGTGTAATGTTTCATAAACTTTTCGTCTATTTAACCCTACAGTTTTTCACTTGTGTCCTCAAAACCACATCGATATGAAGTCGAATATCTTAAATCCGCTTACAAATTTGTGGATTTTATTATAAAATGTAGAAAAAATATTAACGCCTGTAATTGGGTTTTGTATATAAGGATTTATTTGGATATTTTATGTGTTACATATGTGTTTTAATTCATTGTTTACCACTTTATATCCACTGACCTGCCCTTATGATATACACATCACACTAGAAGGTTGTTTAGGCGTAAATTCCAATAATCCTTTTAGTACTCTCCTGATGGTTGCGATTATTTTGTATTATATTTGTTGATGTAGATAAATAAAGTTTTACTTAGTTTATATCTGGATGTATATTTATGGATATATCAATTAAAGAAGATCAGACGCTTTTGAGTTTTACCCCTAAAAGCAAGGCAAGAGATTAGCCATTGATTCTCGCAAGTTTATGTCCCTCGAGTAAAAAACTTCAAACTAGGCACGAGAACACGAGATCGAACGGCGAAATAATGAGAATCTTATTCGAAATCTTGTGCCATGTGTTTTGGTAGCAGATGGAAGAGAACAGGAGGTTTTGTGAGAGATTGTAGCCTCGTGCCTGCTGTCATTCGTCCATTGCCTTGTGCATGACCGGAAATATTTAAAGTTTTAATTCTATATTTCTGTCACTTGCACACTTAGTATTATCTGATGTTCAGAGTAAGCACACACGGATACATACATGTGTCATTTAAATGTTTGATACTAACGCAGTTGCTAACAGAGCTCTATTTCTATTTAACTGGACAATGCAGTTAGCACTATAGTGTGGATAATATCGGTAACGAACATTTATACATACATGCGACACTAGAGACACAAGAACGCGAGAATCAGGTGAATGTCGCGTTCTGGTTTCTTCTTGTTAGGCAGAGCAGCTTGCGCAAGACTAGAGAATGCGAGAACGCGAGAATCCAGTAAATGTCGCATTCTTGTGCCTCGTACTTCGTGCCAGCTATCACGACACAACAGACACGAGAACGCGAGAATCAAGTGAATGTCGCGTTCTTGTGCCTTCGTGGTAGGCAGACCAGCTAGCACGAGACTAGAGATTGCGAGAATCCAGTAAATGTCGCGTTTTCGTACCTCGTACTTCGCGTTAGGCCGACCAGCTAGCACGAGACTAGAGACACGAGAACGCAAGAATTAAGTGAATGTTGCGTCCTGCTGCTTTAAGTTAGACAGACCAGCTTGCGCGAGACTAGAGACACCAAAAAGGCGAATGTCGCGTTATTGTCGCGTTATTGTGCCTTCTTTTTAGGCAGAAAAGCTAGTACTAAACAAGAGATTGCGAAAACGCGAGAATCAAGTAAATGTAGCGTTCTAGTGCCTCGTACTTCTGTAACATAGATCAGCTAGCACGACACGAGAACGCTAGAATTAAGTGAAAGTCGCATTCACGTGCCTCGTACTTCGTGTTAGTCATACCAGCCAGCACGAGACTAGAGATTACAAGAGCGCGACAATGCGAGGGGACAACGCGTGAGTACGAAGCGAGATTTGGAATAAGATTCTCGCTATTTCATTGTTTATTCTCGCGATCTCGTGCCTGATCAGGAGTTGCTTACTCGATGGACGACACACGAGAATGTAAATAAACTTGCGAGAATTAACGACTGTCTCGTGATCTCGCAGTATTTGTTACTGAAGTGGTCGAGATTTGTCCAGTTATTCTTTTAATATTTTATAAAATAAGTCCGAAAAGAAAAGCTGGCCATTACCGGTTTTACCATCTGTGTCCGTGATTGACAGGTTTCAGAAGAAATTCTGTTACAATAAAACTTAAATCAATGTTTGACAAATATTTCCATGTTAATAAGAATATACGAGAACGCGAGATTGTTAAATTGTTTTTAAAACTGTTGTCAAAATTATGACTAACATTCGAATACTAAATAAAAATACAGCTTATGCAATACCAACATCATGAACGGACCTGCATGTTAATGTTTGTAACACATAACAGACACTGGGTGACATGTTAACGAAAAGCGCGCATGTAAAACCAACACCTGTTGAAAGTGTTCAACTTGGGATCGACTGTAGACACTGCCGCAAGACTGCTCACAGTGGGTAAATGTTTGCCTTCAGCGCTTGGATCAGTATCCATTGCTCTTTTCGTGATAGTTTTACTAGATAATTTGACTTGGCAGAACATCTTAAGGATTTGATTACGAATAGAACGTATCTTGAACATATAAATCAATGGATCAACGACCGTGTTGCCGAGGTATATCACAATGGTCAACTGACCGATGTAAAAGTCAAGATAAAGCTGGGACTTCAGCCTCCAGGAAAGAATGGAATGGTAGAGGGCTCCGGGGAGGTACGTCAACACGTATGTTATGTTTATCAGGAAAAAGGTCAACGCCAGGGGCATCTCGCTCTTTGTTGCTTGTTGGCTCTCTGTCCGTTCGCCCAAGGTGTTGCGACTTTTACGGCGATGTAAAATGACCACCACGAAAATAAAACAATACAGTACCAGGGTGGTGATAACAGAAACAATGATCATGACCGGCAGAACTTCACCTGCGTATCTCAATTGGTCAAAAGCTTTGTAGCATATGGCAACGATAAGATCTCCAGGTTCTAATCTAAGTACTAGTATTAATGGAAAAGGCAGCCCAAATGATAGAGCAAAGACTGCTCCGACTATTGCTGTTTTTACCAAACGAGTATACTTCTTCGTGTGATACACCAACGGTTTTACGACTGACGCAAATCGGTCAATGCCAACGGCCATAGATGCAAAAATTTGGAAATATGTGGCAAAAAGCGAGTAAAAGTCTGGCGCCATGTTGATGCAAAGACTGGCAAGCTCCTTGTTATCTTCGTTATATTTTATTAGTTGCAATAATAGACGAATCCCAAGACTGAACGACAGCATCATATCTCCAACAATAGCCATTCTCAGTAAAAACTTCACCTTTAGCCGATTCTCTTCAACCGTCCCCAAGGCCCGGAGAATAATTATATTCAAAGTCCATGCTATCCCTATACACATTATTGTCAGCGTGGACATTACCGCTACGGATACCCCGAATTCAAGTTGTTCTTCAGGCATTGTTGTATTCTCGTACACTAATGTTGTATTCCCAGAGCAGGGTGTTGAATTGGAGTTGGCTGAATTATTCAAAAACTCCATGTTACCTGGTAGAAGAACAAAGAACAGATGTCAAGCAATACAGTACAACTGTAAATTAAAATATAATTTGTGTATGTTGATAAATTATTTTGAACTGGAAGCAGCGTCTCCATTCTGAGTAATCATTAGCGCTAAGTTAACTCCTATTAACACTTGTTATAGGCTAAATATATGTAGGTCTTCTCAACATCTATAAAGGAATGTAATGACTAATTTATCTGCTATTGGACAAAACAGGACTAAATCACAATTTCCGAACTGTCGCTTGATATGGCATAGGAAATCCACGACAATACAACGGTTGCGTGCATGTCAACTGGGTTTTTATCAACTATCTGTTTTCATATCTATAAGAGTTTAAAGGTGACATGTTACATAATGAATTCCAGTTTTTATTTTTATTTTGTGGCATTTATCAACGATAAACGAGTTAATAAATATCAATAATTATTATTTTGCCTTAAGAAATAATTCAGAAACGTCTTTTCAACATTTTATTAATTTGACCTACTTCTTTAATTTCCACAAACCCTACATGATTATCGTTCTTGGTTATGACGCCACTTGTGACCACTAGCGACTTGAGGCCATGGATGACAGTACACAATCAAGCAGTGAAATCTTTTCTGCTATCCTGATTACACGACTTAAATAACCCTAAATCGTTTTGAGCTCGAAGCGGATTCCAATGACAAGACACAACCTGAAAAAAATATGTCAAACACCCACTCTGTTCACGTCAAACGAATCTGCAACATGCAGTGTTACGAAGGCCTATCCCATGTTCTCTAGCTGTTGTGATTGCCTGTTAAAAATCATAAATCAATATAATTTTTAAAGCATAATCAATTTATGATATAAGCCTTCTGTTATATTCACAAGCTCAATCATTTTTATAGTTGGTTTTCTTCATATTTTCTTTACTACCATTTGTTTTAAATCGCTAATTTTACTTGCAAAGCCTGTCAAGTCTCGCTGACAGATGTCAAACCACCAAAGCATGTTTGCACAAATGCCAACACTATACTTGCGGATAAAATGACACTAAGCAAGCTCCGAACTCAAGGGCATTTTCACAGGTAAACTAGAGATTTTTTTAAAGTAATATCAGCTGGAGAATACAATTTCAGATCATAGTACATACAGTTGAACGAAAACTGACCACACGGCAATGCTGAACAGTCGCGTCAACCCTCGCGCATTGTATTTGTGCAGCCCTACAATTTTAGCGATCAGTTAACAAATGGATTCCACACGATAGAATAATGTGAGAAAATCAAGCCCATAGTTAACTTCCATGTAGTTCGAGATAAAACTGGAACAAAAGAAAGTTAATTATAACCTATACACATGCGTATAACTGAACGGAATGCACCATACGCCTATACAGTCTGAACTGGCCTGATGCTGATGCTTCTTGATTTTAGCAAAACACTTGATATCTTTAAATTTCAGATTGCTGTTGAATTTGAACAAGTTTGTTACAGGCAAAACTTGATTGTTTTTGGACTTGAGTTCAGTGCCGAATCCATGAAATAGTGACCTTGATTGGTTTCAAAAATACATCCAATGCTAGACATCAATTAACGTACCATGGAGTGAAAAAACATACACGCATCCATATGTAGGTCTGCATCACGTAATTAATTTAGCCTAACTGTACACTTTAATATATAGTGTATGTTTAATTGGGATTTAACGTCATATTTAGCAGGCCTTTGCACTTATAGGACTCTATTATCAAACAGTAAACAGCCACACTTACATAAACCATAAAACGCTAAGTTGCTTTGTTGGAAAATTACTATTCTTCCAGTGCAAATACAGCAAGATGATATTTGGAAAAAGCTAACTATAGAAGACTCCTACAATTAAAGCATAGGGCGCCTCAATAGAACAGCTTTCTGTTGCCCCACTTAGCTTATGCCAAGTATAATATTGCTGCCTTGGCACAAGAGGTACATTTATATTCAACAGAGAAAAACAGTTTCACTTTATAGTTTATGTTAGTCTGGCTAATTTTGTTGGAGAACATCCTCACCATATACGTGAAATAACCATAAGTATGGGGAGTATCATGCGACCAATCAACCAACCAAACAATGAAGTCAACTAAATGTCATTTAAAGATTATAGCAATACATCATTATATGGTGATAATTGTTATATAAAGCGTTGAATGTGTTGAATGTTCAATTCAATAGACTGTTTTTATAACTAACCATATTATTGATAATTGTGCTAATGAGTATGTTCTGTAAGGTTTGTTTGATGTTTACACCATACTTAAGGTAATTTCACTTATAAGATGACACAATCAGTGCTCTAATAGCTCCAGGGAAGCATGAAGCTTCCACCAACCACTCTTTGTTCTGATAGATAACATAGATAATTGTGGAATAATATTGCATATTTTCCCAAACTGCTGTATTTGGTAGACTCGAATGGTGGCGCTGTGCCTGTTATATTGGAATGGCCAGCCCTGTAAGATAGCCTGAGGTAGGCCAGCAGGGACTTAGCCAGATATCAAATTTATGTTGTCCAAAATGGTCATTTTGTTTCATGTTTTAGGTAACCGTCCAATTTAAGAGTTTGCCTATCTCCTGCATGTTAAAGTTTCTCAAAATAGGGTGTCCAAATGAAGCATTTGTTCACTTCAGGGTGTTCACATTTGGACGGGTGTACACCCATCAGCCTAAACCCAGTCTCTAGTACACAGCACTCAGTCACAGTACTTTCTCATCATAACCTACAATCAAAAGCATATTACATTTTTATTGCATATTTATCAAGGAGGTATAGAATCAAATGAATCTGAAATATGTTCAATTGGAAGAAAAAAACAAATGGAAAAAATATATTAATTGATAAATTGGTATTTAACCCAAACTCGAGCTGAAAGTATATTGCACTTATATGATGGTGGTCTACTCCAACAGTAAATAGTCACTTTAACACAAACGATGAAATGTGAAGTATTTTGCCCTGTTGAAAAACTGATATATAGCAAAGACAGCAAGATTATACTTCAAATAATCTGCCATACTTCTGAATAAAATGGGTAGGTCTCTAATAAAAGGCCATACCTAAAATGTTGTTGAAGATAATCCAATTTACAACCGTTCATTTCATTTTTCT
>JAVFBW010127832.1:0-14100 GCA_034783835.1 Mopalia ciliata
ATAAGTCAGTGAAATAATACACGGAGAAAAGAGCACAGGGCAATCAAGAAGTCTCAATTTATTATGGATTCTCTACCCACCTCGCAGCTCAAAATATGCGATTTTTATTATTATTACATATTCCAAAAGTTGAGATAGTGATCTTTATCCTAGAGCACGCCCGATAAAAAAATTTGAATAAGAAGACCATTAACGTTGATGATAAAACTTGGCTACATTCTTTACAACAGTGGTGTTTTGACAGTAAATTAAGTACAGTTAGCTACCTGGAGAGGATTAACAGTCTGCCTGCTGTGCATATACGCGTATCAACAGATTCCTTGTAATGTATGTTGAGCACTTATTCACTGGCGCCACATGTGGTTGATTGGTGTTAAGACTACTGAGAGATTGATCACAGCTTAAATGGATTTCAACTAAGATTTGAAATGGTTAGCTCTTGGCGATTGTATAGAAAAACTGGTATATTTCACAGTATATATACATATTTATTTGCGAAACATACAAAGAATGACTCAATTCGATATTATAAGAATTACTTCAATGAATGGAGTATGAAAGAGGTAAAACTGTTGGAAAATAGATCAGAAATACATTTTACCCGTTTTCTCTGCTTTTATTTTTAAGTGTACCATACTTATGAAAATGCCTACTACTCATACATATAGAACTAATTTTTTGGCACATTTCATCTCAACATACAGATTTTTTATATCTTGTTTTGTTTTTAAGATATAGTTGAAATTTCACTTTTTTGACTCATTTTGGGGATTTTTTGACACAATATTACAAGAAAATTAAGCTAACAACAAAAAACTGAATGACCGCTAGAGCATCCTTGATGTCTTTGAGATACCTTTGCTTGGACATTGTCAAACACCTGGGGCTAGTTGTTCGAAAGATGATTAGTAGCTAACACCAGGTAAAATCACTAACAGGGGATTGGAGATAGACCTTCAATACGGCCATCTTTTAATATTTTACCCAAGCCGACGGGCAGGGTTTCTCTAAAGAAACACCTGGTAAGAATTGATATCTTCACATAACAACTCAACTTCTTTTGTGGTGTTATACAACAATGGCTAAATGCTAAGAAATTTTTACAACAACCAGCGTTACAAAAACTTTAACACCCCTTATTTTCTAACACACATTTATTATCAAGGAGTGTGCATTGTTTTTTGAGGTAAACCTGCTTTTCATCTCAAAATTCCTGCATACAAAATTATCATGGCAGTGAACAACAAACTTACCTTTTGTTGGGTGTATTTCTTTCCTCACAGTGGCTGTGGGTTTCTTGAGTAGTTTTTTTACATCTAATATGCTCTGTAAAGATGGGGTTCCCACTGATGTATCTGCCGTCTTGGCTAACAATTCTCTCTGAGAGGATTGCTTTTTGACTGGAACTGATGGTATATTTGAGGCAGATGGTAGGTTGGGAGCTGATGGGGGTAGTGGAGGAGGTGGTGGTGCCATAGGAGGAAGAGGTGGTGGTGGTGGTGGCGGCGGCGGTGGAGGGGGTGGTGGTGGTGGGGGAAGGCTGCTTTGTGATATTCGTGAGTGTGGCAATGGAGTGCATGGAATGTCCATTGCTGGGCAAGTCCTATCCACACTATCTGGTGTGTCCAGCCCACTTGGACGATTCACAACGTCAGCACCTGCAACCTGCCCTCCTTTAGCAGCCGTGGAACTTCCCAAATTCTTATCCATCTTTGGAGGTATACATGATGGCTGGGACTTCTTCAAAAATTTATGAGGGGCTGGCTTGTGCGTATCAGCAGTTTTAACAGTGTTCTTTTCAGTAGGAGACTGATACCTGAGTGGCTTGATAGTCACAGGAGTGGGGTATTTCTACAAACAAATAGGAGCTGTTACATACCATGCAATTAACATATCATTTCCACAGATTTCCAGAGACTGGCAATGTCCTCACAAAAGAGAGAAATTCAACTTTCTACTATTATCAATTTTGGAGAATTTCAAAAGTTGATGTACTAAACATAAAACAAGATTTGGTACATGTCAATTTATCATCTATAATCAATAATTGATTGAGCATGACTAAATTTTGCGCCAATGATAGAACTGAACTGGAAATCCATAACAAACATTTTACTTACCATTTTAAAATTTTTAAGTCTGTCAATAGTCTTTTTCCTTTCAGTGCAAATAAAATCCTGTTTTTTGGCCAAGTCTTCCTTGCGTTCTACAATTTTCTGAAAGCGTTTAGAAACATAAACATATTCAACCGTGAATTACATGATAAACCTACATATTACGTTCAACTATGCTGTATGCATTATTAAATATGGGTAAACTGGTACATGTTTATAAAGATCTGGTAACCATCGTAAGTAAGACGATGTGGCTCTGGCATTTTTCGAGGGTGAGGGGCTATGCGATGTTTCCTCACAGGTTTTCACCATATTTAACTAAGAGTCTAAGAAACAGTGTGAAATGGACAATCCACTGTCATAATAGTGAAATACCCTTGACTAAGATGTCAATTATACAACCAAATCCAATGCATGCTATTGTGCATGTTAAGTTTATTTGGTTACTATTTATACCTTCCCCTTTTCATTTAGACGAATTTCAGAAAGCACACTTTCACACGCGAATAAATGAAGAGACATGTTCCATGGAAATTTCTCTAGTTCAAAATCACATTTTCTTATATCAGAATGGTGAATGGGGTAATTTTGTAATTTCTTTTCATACAACCCACCTTATTTATGGCATGATGATGTTGTAAACGGTTCTCTTCCTCTTGTTTCTGTCGAGATTTCGACTGATATTGCTGTATTAGACTGGTCTGGAATGGTAAAAACATAGAGAATATTACAAATTGAATTTTAAATAAAATAAATAATAAAAAGGAAAAATGCTCTGGGACAGAGTTTTACCATCCAACACGACAACAACAAATACAATATATAAATGGTTATGCTGTTCTTTTCTCCATGCTCATAATACATTTAATTGCCAGACCCAAATACCATACATAAATGTAATTCCAGATAATATATTTTATGAAGTAGATGTTATTTTGGTTATTTTGCTATAGATGATTGCATTTTAAATCAAATGTATAGCAACTTAAGTACCTTTCTAGTTCTGATTTTCGCTCGTTTTCGTTGGATTGAGATAAGTTGCTGAGTCAGTGATATAACTCTGGTATCAGATGAAGCGGACATGGTGTCCTCCTCTTCATCAGAACTAAGCAGACTAGTATCCTCAACAGCATCATAAAACACTACCACCTCTTGTGCATCTGTTCAGAGTATGTCAAAATATCATCAATCAAGATTTTATTAAATGCACAATATAACATTGGTCAGTATAGTAAATGAAAATCATAATACCCAAATAAACAGAAAAACATCAATATCAGATAATAACCTCCTGTCAATTTTATTTCAATTAAAGTAAGCACAAACAAAACAAATACCAATTTAAGGGGTTGTCAATGTCTGCTACCAAGACTGCAGTTTGTTTGTTTGTTTGATTGGTGTTTAAAGTCAAGGGTATTTCACTTATATGACAGATTGCCCACTTCACACTGACATAGTCTTATTACGGTGGAAAACTGGGAAGAAACCTTGTAAAAACCACCCCTGCGATTTCCGGAGACACAACATGTGACTAGCTCATATATTTGATGGTCGAAAGGCGGACTCGAACCCGTGAACGGTAAATCGAAGCATGTTCAGTTCAGGAAGTGCACTCGCTACCACTGAGCCACGGCCGCGTTGATTATTGAATGGGTGAATGATTGAATGGGTGAACGATTGAAATATAGGGTTAAATATATGTACCTACTTAAAAGTAACCGATTAATAATTTTAGTAGGCATAGACTCCAGTTCAAATCCCACTTGAGGCAAGCTATGTGAAACAAAATTACATAAAACTAAATCTATGAACGGTGAACTAGATTGAGGAGTTTTCTTGTTTTTAAATATACCCTTTATTTAATTGTAAATGTCAATAAAGAAAACGTAAACTTAACGAAAACTATAGTACTTGTTTTTTAAATTCAATTAAATTCTGATAGAAACTTTTTAAAAATATGTCTGAAATTCATGGAATGCTAGCTTGAGAATCATGTAACAAAGTTATTAGCGTTCCGCAGAGAATTAATAAGTTTAGAAGGATCAGGGAGTTTGATGAGCGATTTCCGGCTGATGTGGTCGTGTCGGTTTAATCCAGGCCAACCCAGTGCTCGTGCCAGCTTCATTCAATATGGCCGATCTCTGTTAATCTGTGGCTGGGAAGGATTCGCTCAGACGACCTGTCCCCTAATCATATTACACGCTTATACATCCCAAGTTCTACCATTAGTTCGATTAAAGATCAGACTACGGCCAGCTTCTCAGCGGAGAGTTTATCATAATTGAATACTTTTAATATTGCCGATTCTACTGGACCCAAACCCATTCAATTATGCCGGGCGTATTCCGTGTCATAGCGTTTGGGGCCCTTGTGAAAAATGAAGTTACTTTAGGAAATTACTGTTGAAGGTTTAGACAATAGAGCGTGGGGTTGCGGTGATAATTTGCTATTATCTTGCCGTCAAAATCCATTTGAGCGGGTCTGAGCTCCACGATAAGGTGAAATGAGCATACCAATCTACATTATTACATCTGTTCAAGTTCTATATTCGCCCCCTATCTTCACTGAACCGTATGTACATCTCAGATTTCTAATATCGTCCCTGAAACCCTGCCATGCTTTTTTCCCGCACAGGTTCGCTAGCCGATCTGGGATTTACGGTTGTCAAAGCATCTGCGAATGGTTTTGGTAAACCTGTCTTCTCAGAAAACTGACAAGAAATTTACTTTACGAGATATTGAAGTTTTGGTTTGTCAAAAAGCATTTTGACAAAATTACATGGTTATGACTTTCCAAGATGTCTAAATTTGGCGAAACTATACTTTGAGCAATGACCAATGTATTTTCTTTCAGACCTGTCCGAGTGTGTCTAAGTTGCATTTTGTTCAAACAATAGATTTTTTTTTATTTACGAGTTTATCAAATAGCTTTATTGCCCTTTCGGGGATATTTCATTTATGTTGCGATTTATTCGATGATGGGTGGTAGTTTTTAATAATTGTATCTTCATATCATCATGAATTCTCCAGCCAACTAAACACAATTGGAATGACGTAAATCAATGGACAAGTCAGTCAATTTACTACAAATAAACACCCCTGCTATTTAGATAGATAATTATTCAGGCAAAATATTAGAAGAAAAGGCTAAATCCGTGAACACTGATTGATAAGTGTATGCGTGTATAATTTAAGGTCTTGCTGGACCCCTTGTCGATTTTCAGAACGCCCGTTTATTTAGTCTCTTATGCAGAAGAATATAAATCTGTACCATACATATGTATAAATGTTTGGAAAGCTTGAATACTTAGGTTTACATATATATGAATGTGGTGAAAATCCAATTATTATTTTAAAAAAACACTGCAAAATGAGTAAATGTCAACGGAAAAAAGACTGCGCTTTTCATAGTTTATTTCTTCATGGTTAATAAATTAGTTGAACAAGTAGAATAGTCATTGTACTAGTAAACAGTGCCTCAGCTTTTTAAAATTTTAATTAGAGCGATGCCAGTGTATTTTTTGTCTATCCCACTATCCCACCCTGGAAAATCTTATAAAAATGTAAAATATAGCTTTCAGAAAACATCTTAAAAAAAATGGAGGACGAACTTCTAAAACCGAGAAAATGTAAAGTCTTCTTAAAACTGAAGTACCAGGAATAGGCAATTAAAGTTTTGCGACTTGATAATATGACGAAGGGAAAGCAAATTTAAGGCTCCAATTTAACCGTTTGTAATTAGAATTTCGAATAATTGTTTTCGTCAACATATAGTTTGAATACGAAACTTTTAATCCAAATGATAAAAATCGTTTATTTTGAGCCCAAGGGTTCCATTAATACCTTAAAAGTACACTATAATGTTTAAAACGCAAACATTTTCCTGCCTAGGAAAAAGTTTTATGAAAGACTGCGTTCTAGCCAACATACTAGAAACGGATTGTCCCCGTCCGCCCCGCCCAACCACATCGGTCGGTAGGTCAGTCAATCAGTCAGAGGTTTCAACGGCTAACAACCATGACAGATATTCATTATATAACTAACCAGGCTAAAATAATTCATGGGTTGTTTTGTTTAATTGGAGATTAATGCTGTAGTTGAAAATTATCTTTACATTACAAATATTTTTTTAATATTGTAAGAAATATAGATGTTTAAAAGGTTTAATCAATAACACAAACCCGTTAAAAACACACGGTCCTAATAACAATACTGAACACAAAAAAATTGTTCAAATGGACCACCATAATTTGCACTTAAGATAGGACAGTTATTAGAAGTTATAGGTAATAAAGAGCTACGGGTGTATGCTAAACATATTACCTGTCCCCATAACCCACCTGCCTTTGCCACGATGTTGTGCATGTAAATTAATTAGTAGAATACCTGCAGACTAGCACGTGAGTCTTATTTCAGCGTACTCCTAAGATTTCAAAGGAACGCTGGATGGAGTTTTAATCGTGGTCATTAGTAATCTTCTGGTTATTGGAGACGCACGGAGATTAAGTCGGCTCTGTCTTCGTTAGTCTCATAATTAGAGAGAGATGGTACATCACATGAGAGGCTAGAGAAAAAGATATAGCGAAGGGGCAATTCGAGACAAGCTGGAAGTACCGGAGCTGGATGGTACTGAGGGATCGAACTCTAGTTATCGAACACACGCTTGTAAATAGGCTTAAACTTATTTAATAATTATAATAATAATGATTGTAATTATAATAAATAAAAAGTTTGTTAATAGCCTATTCCGAAATATTACAAAGATGAGATATGGTTTAGCAAACTCATTGCCTTCTTTAGAGATACTTGTAGATTACCCATAACAACTCCAGATTAAGTTCTATTGAGAACATTTCTCTAAGAGATTATCTAGAACAGGAGATGATTCATCGGTTATAATTTATCGACATACCTTGCCGGTGTGATTACTTTTTTTAAATTATAAATATGTAATTTTTCCGCCAATGGTAAAGAGATACTGTAGACTTAGGTAACCATTTCCCTGAAATGACAAGATATGCATGCTAAATATCTATATTTGTCCACGCAAAAAAGAGACTAAACGTGTGCATCTTGTCCTTTGTCGGAGTATAATTATAAAATGCGAATCAAGGAGATACCATAGTTAATACCGTGCCTTTGTTCCGTTTACCAGTACTGTTAATCCTTCGCTTATGTCCTGTTGGACCCCTTCAGAACACCTGTTGTATTACACAGAAGAATATAAATCTATACGATATATATGTATATAATTGTGGAAAGCGTGAATACTCAGGATAACATATGTGAATGTGGTGAAAATCCGATCATTATTTCTAAAAATGTTGCAAAATAAGTTAATGCATGTCAACATAATAGAATAGACTGCATTTTTCATGGTTTATTTCTCGAAGTGCAATAAAGATAAGACTGGATATATTAGTTGACCGAGTAAAATATTCCTTGAACTAGTCAACGGTGCCTCATTTTTTAAACATTTTTGATTAGAGCGATCCTCGTGGATTGTTTTGTCTATCCCAACTTGGGATGCTAAATACAAATTTCAAGGCAAACGTTTACTATCGCACTGTGCTCCTCATAATGGTACAAATTTGAATTTTTTAACATGAGCAGTTTTCGAGAAATACGCCTTGAGAAATGTAGAGTCTGTTTAAAAATTAAATACCAGGTATAATTTGCCACTTGAATACACGATCATGAGGAAACTAAATTGTAGGCTCCGATTTAACAGTTTGTAATTAGAATTTCGAATTATTCTTTTCGCCAGCATATAGTTTAAATACATGACACTTCTCGTATATGTTGTCTACCTAAATGTGAAGAATTCGTCATACAGATACCAGATATGGTGAGAAATCTAGACGTCCTAAATTCCTAAACACCCCTTTATTTGTATATTTTGATTGTATATATCTATCGAAATGCTGAGAAAAAAGTGTATGTGTCTCCAGGATCGAACCTGTGACCTGAGACACACGGGTCCAATATCCGGGCATCATTTACATCCTGCTCTCGCTTTCCTATCTTTACAACCAAGACTAAGGCTGGCCTCCAGACACCATAATGTTCTGTTCAGTCAGCATACACTGATTTGTTTTTCTTTGAAAGTCTAGTTATAGCAGCAAAGGTTCTTAATTTAACAGTTCATTACATGTAGCAGTAAACATCTAGCACGTGTTTGGCTGACTTGCTTCTGCGCCGGTGATAATCGTTCCTGATTGGTCGAGCGGAAAAAGTCCTGTCAACCACAAGCGCCATTTTGCTTGTGATTGACAACGGTCACTTGAGTATTAGATAATCAAAAACAATAAAAATGTACTTTGAAAAAAGTTTCATTCGAGCTTTACCTAATGACTTTTTTAATATAGTCGGGTGCTTGATTTGTAGTTTCAATTGGAAACTACCGGGCGTGCTTGTTTTAGATGCAGTCAAACAATCACCCACAGACTTGTAACAACACTGATTTCTCGCTACAACTGAAGGTTGGTGAAAATAAACTAAATCGGGAATGATGTACACACACAACCAGCCAACCAACAAACCAACCAACCAGCCAGTCAACTAGCTTGAAATCAGTCAATCAGTCAATCAATCAACCGATCAATCAATCAATCAATCAATCAATCAATCAATCAATCGGTCAATCAATCAATCAATCGACCAATCAATCAATCAATCGACCAATCAATCAATCAACCGATCAATCAATCAACCAATCAATCAATCAAGCAATCAACCAACCAATCAACCGATCAATCAGTCAATCAATCAACCAACCAATCAACCAATCCATCAATCAATCAATCAATCAATCTATCATATACCACCATGAGTCACTTATTCAACCACTGATTCATAAAAAAGAAGATCTATTAGAAAGTTTATCTCTGTTACAGTGGTTAAAATCGACACGTCTCAGGGTCTTTCTGCTTTAGTGATAATCATATACCAGATTGATGGAGCAGAAATAGCTATATCGATGACAAGTGACAGTTTGTGTGTGGTTTCAAGCCCCTGAGAACTACAGCACCGTGAACTTTCTCTGATCGCGTTGTCAACGCGGCTGTTGCACGCCGGCAGCTGTAACACCGCGAATCGTACGCGTATAGCATTAGCGACAACACGTCGCAAAGGTCAGCCGAGAATTAAATCAGCAACTCAGCGTATCAAAGTATTCCATATGTCAAGTAACAAATGTCACAAATACATCAATCAGTTTACAATAATATAACCAGCTCTCCATAGGTCGTTTAAACGTTTTGCCTCTGACATCACAGTAATTAGGTTTGTTTGTTTTGTTTATTTAATTTGGGTTTTATGCCGTACTTAAAGTTATTTCACTCATATGACGACAGGCCAGTACAATGGGTGGAGGACATAACAATGACAAAACAAGACAATCACCGACAAACAGATCGACTTTGTAGCTGCTCCTTCGCTCTGATCTTACCAAGGCAACCTAAACCTTCTATCACAATCATTGGGAACTTCCATATTTATTTACCTTAAATATTACCTTGAACCGTCCATGTCAATTAGCATTATTTGTTTGGTTGATTGGTGTTTAACGTGTTTTTCATCTATATGACAACGAAATCGATTAATCATTTCACACAGTTAAATAAGATGGAAAACCCGTATGAAATCTCTTTAAAACCACGTCTGTATTTTTCGGTTTCAGATCGAATTTTTCACTCGTTTACCTAAGGGCAACCCGTGAGCGGTAAATTGAAGTTGGATGGCCCTGTCGGTATTTGAAGTGATTAACTAGTATTTGGATACCACCTTTATATGACAATGGAATCTATCCTACAATCATTAAAGGCAATTATCAGGGACTCATTATACGATTTTTTGAAACTTCTGTGTTCAGAATACACATTTAGACGAGCTTTTTGTTCATGTTTTCTTTTTACATATCATGTGAACATTCAATTCACAACAACTATTTTCTGATATCTTGAATAAGTGAAGAGAGAAAATTGTGCTTGCCTCCTCCGGGATTCGAACCCTTGGCCTTCTGGTCACAGACCTAAAACTCTACCACCTGAGCAACAAACGCTCACGACAGAATGAGTAACGAATTATTGTAGTGTATTCACGTACATTTTACTTATGTTATTTTTCCGCATTAACCAATCTGTTTCTCGTATGTGCTTCTCCGGAGTACTCGGCTTTAAAGCTTAAAAAAGCCTTAACTGTCGTCAGCCTGTTCTCATAATTGAGCTGATATTTTTTCAAATTAAAGTGAAAACAACCCTTAATTAACCAAAACTAGAAGTTTCTTAAGAAAGTTGCAGAAAATCAATCCATTAACGTGCTAAGAAAGCAAGCTTTTCTGTAAGGAAATTTAACATGATTAAATTTAACATGATACATGATGTGTTATTTATAGAAAAAAAGCAACAATACACTGATTACGATGGACAGATAGAGATACAGACGGACTAGCGGTAAACAGACAGTCTCATCTGGTTTCAGCGACAGGGGAGTTACAAACTGATACAATTAGTCAACTACATATATATATGCGTTTCAATATTTGTAGTTAGTTTCGATTAATCCGCATATCTTCTAAGCGGCAGTCCCAACACTTTAACACATTCTATATTATACTATGTACACGGTTAAGCTGAAATTGCAATGCAAATCTAAAATGTATCGCTCGGTTTTTGTCTGTTGAATTTGTAATAAGATATGTCATATTGATATCAAAAGATCATCGGATCCCAGATAAGGTAAATAATTTGTATTATGGGGCTGTCTTTGGCGAACTTAGCTTTGTGTATACGTCTGGTGATAGCTGAAGAATGGAAGGAATTGTCCAGCGATTCGACGTATTGTCCTGTACGAGGGCTTAAACGAGTTGATACGTCTAAGCCCAGATTGCGAAAAAATGGTTCAAACCACAGATTGTGGACATTTCGTGGCGAGCAAACAAAACTTGACAATGTGGCTGTTTAGTTGTACGGTAGGCGTTTTCACATCTACAATGTTCCATGAAAGCCCCGAGAGGCGATCATAATGACGTTGACAATAAGCGAACCCGAATGAATAACCCTTGATGGTCTTTAAAATGTGTTCAAACAGTTTTCCGTGGACACAGAAGTGACGCTAATGTATGAACTCCTTCCGACAACTTCAGGATGCCACAAAAGCGTCGCTGCATGCCCTGACGCATCTGCTAAATAACCTCTTTGAAAATCTGTTATATTTTTTTCTCGATAGTAATAATGGGTTTTGAAAAATCTACCCGATAATCTTATCGATCTGGCTGTGGTGTAACTTTTTATCATGGCCTTGTGTGGTTGTACCATCTATTTAATACATTAGTACAGAATAAAGTATCAACTTTTATATTTATTTCGGGATAAATGACATCAGAAACTGTAATATATTTTATTTAGTTTTACATGTAGTGTATGCTTGTTTATTAGATTGGTGTTGTACTCGTGAGTATTTCACTTATATGGCAACTGGTCATTATCATTAACTGGTGCACAGCAGAAACCTCGATAAAGACACACCGCGATATTTACAGACATCAAACAATTTCCTTTTAATGCTTAGTGTCGAAATGGGAGTTGGGGAGAGGGGTTGGAAAAGACTTATATATAAGGGAGTACAGCAGTCTTATGTTTAACGTAGTGCTTTTTATGGTAGTTATTTCGCTCATACGACGGCGTGCCAGACCAATGGGTTAATGAGTTATCTTTTCAACGAAAGAAAATTCAGCGAGAAAACAGAATAATGATATGGCGCAACACAAAGACGCCAGAAGAATATCAGCTCTATGCTGGCCCTTAGCTCTGAAAGCACCAGAGCAACAGAAAGCTTCATCCCAAATGTCAGCCAGCAGCCAACTGCAGAACCGCCGCTGTCAACACGACCGTGATCATAGGGTGTTTCTCAGACAGTCCGGACCCAGCTCCGTGGATCATGCGTTCGAATATTTAAGGATTTCCCAAGAAGAATCTGCACTGAACCTAACTCTAAACCTTAACAATAGTCGTATAATCAGGGATTTACTGTCTTTTTTTGTAAAACAAAACAATACTAGCACAAACACAGTGTTGTCGACTTATTCAATTTTAATTGGGAACTTTCCAACAGGACGCAATACAGACACCACAAACAGATCGGCTACCTGTCCCCCTTTAGCTCTGAGAGCACCAGCGCAACATGAAGCTCCCTCCAAGCGACCGCGTTTATTAAAGAGAGAATAAACCTTTTCATTGAAAAACGGTCGAATTTTCACACACACCTCTTGGAATTTTTTAATGCTAATTTACATGCTGTTATTGTTTATTTCGAGAAAGACTCATTTGCCGAATGGCGTTTATGGGCGGGTCAGCGATAACGTGTCAACTTTCACGACCTAATTAACGTCTCTGTTAACGGATTTTTGTCCCGTAAATCGAAAGAGTACACTATGCGTGGATAGTGATGTCTAGTGGCAATTATCTTCTCTCCTTCTATATGAGCGCTACATAGAAACAGGAGACTCGAGAGGGTGGATGTCACAGATAAACGGAAATTTTGGAGAGGGTGGGTGTACGGGGTGTCTTAAGAAGGAGTGCCTTGTGAGTTCCCAGACACTCTCATGTGTAGCAGTGTCCTTTTGTAGTTTCCAGCTCTGCCGATGGAACATTTTTGAGAAGGTCACCATACCGGTCAATGGGATTTCGGTCTCCCTCGCAACTCCTCTCGCCTGTGAACAATTGATCTGTCAGGCGGGCAGGTAAGAGGGTTTTGATGGATGTATCTGCCAGTTTGAAGAGCTGTCAACACTGCGCCATCAAATCACTCTTACTACGACCCTTGTAACACGTCATTCCAAGCGAAGCCGTAAAACTCTCTCGACACGTGAGGTTGGACTTAAGGTTTCTTCGCTCCGTCGACCAGCAATGCTTTCCCTGTACGGGCAGACAATGGCTTAGGGTCGTAGAACAGACCTTACCACTCCATGGCTTTAATATCTATGTCTGTTGAATATATGAATAATAATTAACGAACTATTCATTGTTCGAAATGATATATGGAGAAAATTGTCGCGTAGGTAGACAGCCGCGGTGGCAAATCTGCGGAAATCGAACACGTATCAACATGCTAACTTCAATAACTGCATCTCTAAGCCAACCGATATATATGCATGATTATTATTCGATTCGCTAGCTAGATGTCATGCAACAGGCAAGGTGTTTTAATTCGTTCCCACAAATAGGTTGCCAGTTCTTTACAGTAAAACAGTAGCAAAATTAAACGCCAATACTAATAATGGCCCCACGAACTGACGCCAGATGAAACGTCTTTTTGTGGTTACGTGCACTTAGATTTAATGAATTATGCGTCCGATAAAACTATATAAGTATACGCCGAGAACAAAAACGATTTAAAAAAAATAATTATAAAAAAATAAAATATCGAAAACACAAACAAACTGCGTACTATATGCAGAAAATAACGATATGAATATGACGGCGTTAGATACTAAACCCAGAAATGTCTGAAGTCCAGACTGACAACTCTATTTACTACGTCCACCAATAGAAACTGTCAGAATGGACGTTGTCAACCTCGCCATTCCATTCTCCCTCATCGCGTAATTCATTCTACAACACAAGAATCTTGCCGGTATGCTAATGAACTGCGCAAGCCTGTTCTGATCCTCTCACTTGTTTCAGAGGTGCAACTCTTAAGAGAAACACCGTTTCACCAGGCCTCCATTACTCCCCTATTATACCAGCGACTTTGCCCTATTGTTAATCGCAAATCCATTTCTCTGTGGGGCTTCTATAGGTGTCTTAATTGAGCACAAAGGCAAATATCGCTCCTTTTTTCATTACCACTCGATTTCTCTCTTCGATATTTACTTGCTGACGGCAGCTGGGTATTAACATGCGAAGGTTGCTTTATGCGATTCAATTCAAGCCGTAGTTTTCATTCTTAGGCGAACTGGCCTTAGCTCCAATGCGTTGGCTTGAACC
>JAVFBW010127843.1:1426-23593 GCA_034783835.1 Mopalia ciliata
TTGGTTCCCTAACTCTAATAGGCATAAAAACCTTTTAAATGTAACTAAGTGTTCTTCTGGTCTGTATGAATTTGAGAAGAGCTTGTTCAATAGCCCTGATTGCTTTGTCTGTCCAGGAGAGTTTTAATGCTACCAAAGACTCGAGGACGGGTCTTGGAATAAAAGTATTCAACATGCAGAAAACATATGAAGTTAAAATGTTAGGACCATTTTAGTTGTCTTGCAAAATATATTTTTAACACTACAATATTATTCACTTCAGTTTACATCTTTATAATTTCTTCTGTTCAGAAAACAAAGAAGGTAATATGAAAAGGGGGAAAATATATACTTTATGATAATGAAAACAAGGTTGCTGTCTTACGTGTGAATGTTGCATATGTCATGTCATAAATATCCATGTAAACATCACCATGTATCCTAAGAAATGACAGCTGGACATCACTGGCTTATTCCCATTCAACTAAATGGTTATTTTATGTAAAGAAAAACGAAATTATGGACTTTTCAGTATGGATTGTAATAGAGAGTAGCTCCAAATGAAATCCTCTGCCTATGAAAATCGATCTGTGATGGTCCACATGAAATCTCAATGAATATAGAGAAAGAAAAGTTGACATGCCTCCACCTATGATCAGACCTAGAACACTTGTCTTGCAGGGCCAATAATCTCCAGACTGAACTACATAGGCTGAAGATAGAAAGACCAATATTTCTTTTAAAAAACCTGTTAAAATTATTCTGAAACCCTCTTGAGCTAAAAAATATAATTTGTTTTTGTCATCTTGAAATTCAGATATGAAAAATGTTACTTTGTGCTGAACATATCTACACAGGTTAGGCTGACATAGCAGCAGATGCACATGTGCTGCCAAGTATAGAAGTTATTGGATATCTTTTGCATACAAAATGATTATAGACAAAGCCCAAATATTTTTTTTTAGTGCCTCCACCATGATTCAAACTTTGGTCTCTCTCTAACAGGGCCAGTGCTCTAACCAACTGCAACAATAGGTATGTTTTTTTGTCAAGAAAGAAAAAAATTGTCTATATATATATATAAGAGTTAATATTTTGCAATATTTAACATGATTTTATCTGTAATTGCAATATTGTGTTATTGACGGTATCTTGGATAAGAGTTTGTCATCCTAATATAAATTAAATAGGCACATTAGCAGTGCTTCTAAATTCTCAGGAGTCAGAACACATGGGATGCTTTCCTTTGTCTGTTCAGGTATTTATTCTTTAACTAAAAAATCATTTTACAATTTAGGATTATGAAAAAGTGCATGTCTAGGAAAAGTTTGCAATTCAAACTTGTCTGGTTTGCAATTTAAAAGAGTACTGTGTAACAAAACACACTAAAAATACTAGCAATATACAAATAAGAAATACCTGCCTTTGTCCTGTGAATTTTCAAAATTTGGGTTCATATAGCACATAACTTCAACTGCATAAGAAGATTTTACCAATGTCACATGTGCTTGAGTTTGGTGGGTGTATGTATAGGGGTAGTTCCACCTTGTAGCTAAAGAAATAACCTTTGATATAAAAATAAAGCATTATGCAGCTCATCTAAAAAGATAATGTCAATCAGTCTGGTGTGCTTTGACTGGCACACAATACCCTGGAAGGTGTCCTTATGACATGTATTTTATCTTTATCTTAGATTTTTAAATTTGTCTTACTGCACCTTGTAGTATGTCCTTTGCTTGAATTCTGTCTTTCCATTGTTTCCACCGATCAAAGGATGTGTGATTAAGACAAGGTAGTGATATCATTGTTACAGTCTCAAGTACCTGTACTGTCGAGGGTGTCTGTTTGGTTTGGATGTGGCATTGACTCCTAATAGTCTGAAGTATATTTTAATGTCTGGAGTACCTTTACTGCTGTTGATTGTTTAGATGTGTGGGAAGACATTTTGACTATCTAGAATGCATTGCTTGTTCAGTTGGTGGGGTAGCATCCACCATATGTATAATGTCAGAGGAGATACACAATATACTTATTGAAACAAGTTATCCAATTTTACTAATGGTCAATCTAATAATAAAAATTTAGTATGGAGTTGTCCTATATCAATTGTTGTTATAAAAATACCAGAATTCACTTTTAATATATAGTCAGAAATTTGACAAAGTAATATAGTTTGGTTTGGACAAAGAAGTAATCTCTAAGATCAGTAAATTTCTCCTTAGATACCATAGGGAAATTCCTTCAGTCTGAAGTACCTCGGCTGTTCAGTGTGTCTGGGAAAGCAAGAGCACAGACAGGAACGGATCAATTGCTGGACAAACAGACCTGGCTGTTTTTTCATTGATCTAAAATGGAGTTGCCAACACCTGTGTTTACCTGGCTGTGGCCTTAAAACTAGGTCATTGTAGCTGAGGTGAGTCGGCCTCCTCCAACTATTAACAAGCCATCCTTCTGGATGCCATTACTGCAGCCTCAGGCTTACTCATACTATCTGCCTGATGGACCCAGTCAATCTAGCCACCTGTGACACAATACTCCCAAATCAATTTCTCCTCCATTTTAAGAAATCCAACTCCATCTCATCATAATTATTCTTCCTTTTAGCACTATCCAGTTAATAAATGAAAACATGTTATTAACAAAGAGGTGTGATTAATGAGGAAGACAATTAATTTAGATTGATGACCTACTGAAACTAGTATATGTGCTATTTGGTGTACATTAATTTTTGAAGGACATGTCTCAGGAAAGAATTTCTATGTGATTTCAATATCGATTAGTCAGATTTAATAATTGCATTTTGAAATACTGTTCTGGAATGGGTATAGTGACTGACAGTATTATTCTAACTTTTGTCACAGATTTTAACAGTTCAAAGTTGGCGGTATTAGGTTTCTGCATAGTTACTTACAAGACAGATGTGTTTGCCTATATACTTAATTAACATATTTTAATTCAGTTGATCTTGTATTCATCTGTGGAGAACCTAATTTCATTGTCCACACCAGAGCGACAGTCTGTGTCTAAGAGTCTACATCCGGGATTATTGAATCTTCTCCATTTGAATTTCTCCTTCAGAGTCAAACCTAACCCAGACATTCTGGCGCCAATATTCTCATTCAAACAACAAATTCAAAACCATCATTATAGGCAGCCATGATAGGATACCTGATTCCAGCATTGATTTAATCTGGTACTCTTTGCTCACTATTGATCTCTCAGGGTTTTAGCATTTATGACCAATGGCTAAGATGTTGAAAGTTATTACACTGTTTACTCATTACCATTTGATCTTGGTCTGTTTTGCACTTTACGCTTCTAAATCGCTTCCTCCAGAAAATAACTAATTTTTTTTTAAAGCTCTTGTTTTCAAGAAAAAATAGTCTCTTTTTTTCAAGTCTTGCTTGTGTCTTGCTTTTAAAGGAGTTCTTGAGAGGGCAATATAATCATTTTTGGCTCAAATACCAATGCATTAATGATAACAATCTTGTATGCTTAAAGAAATGTTGAATCATGCTTCTAAGTAGCTTTACCAGATTTAGATGAAATATTGGTGCCTTTTAGAAAACCATGGATGTGCATTTTTTAAAACAAATATTGCAATGCAGTTTGTTGTGGATTTTTTCTGGTTATTTTATGTGTTGTGGGTAGACAGAGGGTTGTGCAGACAGCCTACTGGCCCAGTGCTCCAAATCCACCAAGAATGAGGTCAGTTTGACCCGCATCAGGACATGTTTGGCTAAGATAGAAGCTGTTGCTTGCAGTCTAGCAGCATGTAGAGTGGGAGATGCAGAGACAACTGCACAGGGGAAGAAAAACCTGGTCTGCATCGATTTCTGACTCATCCATGCATCCTTTAGTTTATGTAGCTTCTTTCTGTGCCAGACGACAGAAGAATTCCCCTCCCCTCTCTGCTTCACTCTTTACCAGGGCTCCAGAGTAGGGGCTCTGCAGTGTCTTGTGGCTGTGATTGATTGGTGGATGAGGCTCTCTAGGCTGGGTCACATTCAGTGTCCAACATGGAAGCTGAGCTGTATGGCTATGTATTGGTTTATGCCGGGCACTGCAGCCTGGTAAGGGGATAGTGTTGTGGCGGTGCAGCAGACAGCCTGACCTCTTCTCTATTAGATGATGTCTTTCTAGACATCCCCACCATTGAATATTCCATGCTGTAGTATGCTGCAGTAGACAGTGATTAGGGGTGGCCTGTGTGTACGGATGCTGCACATCTTTCATGTCTCCATTATCACCTGTCTGTATATCATCACCACCCTTATTTCTAACATCATCGCAGAGTGTTGGCTGTCATCTTTGGATACAAGATGGAAAGACTATCTCCGTGTTTCAGGCAGTATAGCTGTATTGTTGTCCTGTACATATGTCGTGTCTGTGGTCTGTTGACAGCTTTCTGCTAGTATGGAATGTGTAATTGTGACAATCACATTGTGTGTACAATTCTGTGATATTATATTGTTGATGTACAGGTCTTGTTATTGTGAGAAAATGTCTATTGGCTGTAGTAGAAACATACCAGAGTTTTGCTGCTACTCCCCATTCCATATGTTTACCCTACATATTTTATGAAGATGTGTGCAGTTGTCTGCTAGGCGGAATGCTTCATAGTGTATGGGAATAGAGTGGGCACCATGCTGTTAGCTCCGCCATTTCCTTCATGTCTAAGGCTCCTTGTCAGCTTAGCCAACCCTGACTAGGACTGCAACCTCCATTCTGTAATATTAACCTGCATTCATATGCTTAATTCCGGCTGTAAAATGTAGGCGAATACCATAGTGTATATTAAATATATGGATCTGCTTTTTGTTTACCTGATCTTTGCATGGTATATTTTGCTCCTTCATTAATTACCAGTTACTCTTGCATGTGTAAATTAGTTCTGCACGTGCAACAAGATTTTAGGTTTTAAACATATTATTGCTCTCATATATCCAAGATTCTTTTGTCTATTTTTTTTATGTAATATTAATTAATTTGCATTTCTAATATGTTAATTTGGTATATAAAATATTAATTATTCTCCTCCTTTAGCCAATAACTAATTTGAAAATGAACAAATCTAGGTTAAATTATTATAATGAAATTCATATATTGATAAGACTTTGGGTGTGAATCCTAGTGGTGGTGAGATTCGCTTTCTTCACATAAAAAAAAATGTATATAAGAGTATCCAATAAATTCTAAGTATTTTTTTATATTATTCTAAACATTATATGAAAATTCTTCTATTCATTTATCAAACTGGGGTGTTTTTTCATAATATTTGAAATCAAACTGTGAATTTGATAAGTCGTTTAGCATAGAAAGGTTATCTAATTTTGATTGGTTAATGTTAGATTTTGAATGTTTGTCATTTCCATCCCAGTATTTAGGTTTAAAATGTTAAGAAAATATAAGTTGATTGAAATATAATTTGTGATAAAATAAAATGATGAGGTCGGACAATAATTATGAAATATTGATTTAAAATAATTATCACAAAAAGTAACACATCATTTGAATGGTATATCTATTTTCCCTTTAAACAAATATTCATTAAATATGAATGGGGTTAGAAAGATAGGAAGAGTATTTAAAAAATGTCAATAATGGACAAGATTATATAAATTTGGAATTGTTTTGCTACATGGTTAGTCTCAATTTTCCTGCTGAATTTCCAACTGTTCCATAATGTGCCTTATCAAAATGCAAATATCTACAGGGCTGTTTCTTTAAGACAGCTATTCTCTTGTTAAAGGCAATATGTTCCCACACTGCAAAAACTTAACATTTGATCCTGTTATTTTGGCTATTTAAAGTTAGAGTTCACATGGGTCTTAAAATCTTTGAGAACCATGGTATACACTTATTAATCAATTACTCCTCAAGACCGCTGATTTAAGGATATTTTTGACATGTTGTAATGGTTTTGTTTTTATTAACCTAGAGTCTCTTTGTTTGTTGCAGATTGGTGGTTGCTGGTGATGTTTGTCAAAGACCATTCTGGGAATGTAAGAGATTTTCTTCTGCCAACTGCTTTCCAAATACCTTGGAACATGCCTGTTAATGCTTCAGCAATGTCACAAACCAAGAAAAGCTCTTCTAAATTATGTTTCAAATTCTGCATTAGATTGTCATTTGTTATTGGTTTTGTACACTTAATCTAAGCATTATCCGAATATATTATTACCAGAAATGAACAGTGATAAAATAAATTTGCATGAAATCGCTTGGTTATCCTGATAAACATTAATAACTCACTTGTGGATTGTCATATGCTGTGTTTTAGCTCAGTTGTCTCCCTTACTAAGCACACTGCTCAATTCTAATTCTTTCTTAGGTGTACATACATGTATATGTAGGCTCTTTATTTATAGATACAATAAAAGTCATTCAAATTGTCATTAAGAACATTAGGAATGTATTTTAATAACAGATAAGTTTTAGTCATAAATTGTCAATTGTAATGATTTGGGATTCTTGTTTTTCGTTTGCAGTATGGGATATGCTAAAATGTATGAGATATTTCTAGCAGAAAAACCATACGCTTTTTTAGGGCTTAGAAATGTCATTGATATCTTATGTATTTGTGCAATTTTTTAACCTTTTTTTTTCAATTTTGAATGTTTTTGGCCGATTTTATTCATAATGTATAACATTTTGCACAACTTTAATTATGAAGTATATTGATACAGTACTTAGTGGCTTCGTCCTTTGTATAACTCGATGGACATTCTGTATACCAGCTTTAAACATTGACTGGCAGTTCAGTTCCAGTCATCCACTGGACATTTGCTTGGTTACATGAACCCGTAGATCCGAACTTGTGTTTTTGCTAGTCTCACAAGCTCAAGTCTATGGGTCTGTGTCGCCCTGGTTACAGATCTCTGCAACTAGATTCTCCTTCATATGTGCTTCATTATAATCAGTCTCATGATAATAACGGACCATATGCTCATTATTATTACCTTGTTTGTATCCCTTTTTGTAATGTATTTAACGAATGTGAGAGGAAATGCTTGTCCTTGTAGTCTGTTAGGTTGATGCAATAGCCTGTCTGTTCTGTATGTGTCATTCTTGTTTAATTTCACTATTTATAGATGTATAGTGAGAGGACTGAGGCTAACTAGTATTGTTCATTGTTCTTATATACAGTCTGCCAGTGTTTCTGACAGCATGAATGCACCTGTGAGCTTTGTTGAAACCATTGTACAAATGATGGCTTTCTGAAATTGTATAGAGACCATGACTAGCTGATTGATAGATCCCTATGGAGCCCTGAAGTCTGGCTGCCCAAGTGTCCCTTCATGTGACCAAGGTACAAATCTGACAATAAGACTTAGCTTGTGATGATGAAAGAGAAAGTTGAAGTGACTGGCATATCTATCATAGTCCCACTTCAGCAGTACATCCGCTCCACAACACCTGGGTACAACCCAATACAATTTCACTAATGCTTGCATATAGTTTTACGACTAACTATGCCACTATGAATATTATTAGCTTACTCCATATGTACTGAACAATGATTTGTTGAACTATGTGGAAACTATATAATTTTGTCTTTAGTACCACTATGAAGGTCTGCCTTGGTAAAACATCATTGGTGTTGCTCAATACCTACCCACCTTTCTAGATTATTTTATTCTTTTTTTTTTCCAAATCAGGACATGAATAAGAAATTATGTTACATTTTTGTTATGTCCCACACTGTAGTCATTTTGGATCACCTTTCACCTATACAACAAAGAAGATCTTCGGCATAAGATGAAGAATCCCTGTGATCTGCTCCTTGGCCATGAGGAGGCCTATTTTCGTGGTTTTCCAGATTGAGGTAGTAGGTTGTATAGTTGAGAACTACATCACACACAGGAGAACTGTACAACCTTCTAGCTTTCCCTGGGCCATGACTATCATCCAGATCAAAGCCTTCTACAAGACACCATGGACAGAAGACCCGTCCCCACTTTCAAGTTTCTTTATTATGCTTTCTTGTATAAATTGAAGTCTGCAAACTGAGTACTTAAGAAACTTAACATCGTTAGTTTTGTTAAACAGTACTGAATAAGTTACTCGATTTTTGTCAATTAAATACAAATAAAAAGCTGCCAATAGTTCATAACATTTTAAGTACAATATTAAACAGACTAGAACTCAATATCCTTCCCCATGAGAAAGTATCAGGAGATAAATTGTTTTAGAAAAAATGTAAAGGATTGTTCAAATGTTTATCAATTGTAATAAAGGAATAAGATATTCTTTGATTTATAAATTTGTGCGCATTGCTTTGATTAATATTTGCTTTTCATTTTGTGTGTTGTTTTGTTGAGCTTCTTGTCGTGGACTTTGAAAACTTAGAAGAAATATGTACTAAAGAGAAGTTTTGGTAGTATATTTGAGTCTTTTGTTGGAATAAGAAGCAATCTACTCAATGCTTTCAATATGTGTCTGACCCGTCTGAGTAATGGGATGGAAATCTTATACTCTTGCAGACCTCGAAATCTATTTGATTTATTTTCTGGTTTGTCAGAATATGAACAAACAAGTCTGCTGTCGCTTCACTATGTAGGGCTTCTGTTGAGCGTTGTCATTAGTGTCCCTCTTAAGACTGGTCCCGGCTTTTGTCCAGACGTCAGGAAATATCTTTGTGGAGTTTGTGCAAGATGAAACGGTGGTCATCTAAGCTGGCATGCTTTGGAGCCGTCAGTGGTGCGAGAAATGGGTAGGCGCTAAATTTCTGGCTTGAAGTAATGGATTGTCCTTGTGGACCCTGGTCACTAACCATCTGTCTCATCGTGGAGGCATCAAAATAATATCCTTCTCCATTTACTAGCTAGATGGACAACTAATGGCCCTAGGGAGCGAATTAAATAGTGTATACTTCCGACCACCTCTCCACATTGCTCGTTTGTCTTTAGCCAGTCTGACCGTATGAACGCAACTGGTGAATGAAACTGACTAATATGAGCGGTAGTAGATTTATACTTTACCTTGGCGTGACCATCGGTCCTACTTAACTACTAAGACACATTCTCGAACAAGATTGTCTTTCAGGAGAAATTTGTAGACAAACCATGTCATTCCTGTATTGTCAATCATGTCCAGGAGATTTTTATGTGATGGAGATAATTTTGTTAATGAGAAGGTTGCGTTAAGACGCAGTCAGACTGGAGACATTCAGAAACGAGCTATCCAAGTTGTCTATAGACACTGCAAGGCGTCAGTTTTGCTTCCTAGACTGTCCTTAAAGCATATACTATCGAACGTACATTCCAATTTTATTTTAGCGTTCGTGTTTCTCATCACCATTACATACGAGTATTTCCATAATGTTTGTAGGAATGTCCATTATTTTGGGAGATGCGATTACTACGTATTTGTAAATATATGCCCTTGCTTGACCTTGACCTGAGATGGGGGAGGGGAGGGGTTTTCCGTCAACTGACGTTCACGACAGAAGAGAGAGGGCCCTCCCCTCTCCCTGAGACCTTAACTTGAGATCTTCCCAATCATTGTCTCAGGTTACTGTCTTGGGTACAGGGTGGGGTGTCCTCAGTCCTCGTTAACACAATGGGTTTTTATCGTCTTTAGGGTTTTTTCTTTAAATTTATGTAGCAATATTTACAGGATCATGGGTTTGTGATATAAAGTTTATGTGTAAAGCACATTGTATGAAAATCCACAAGTGAGTTAATCCAATTTATTTACTGTTATTCATATTTTAACTGTCTGTGCCTTTTATCAAACATTTGCTTGTACTTTAAATTGGCTGTTTAATAAAATTATATATTTACTTGTTATTTTTGTCAAGTTTTACTTTTTTCGAAGATTGGATGCTATTTTTAGAAAAAAGAGAGATAGGCGACCTTTAGTTATTACCCGTCTTCGTTTTCTTTTGTTACTTTGGTCGATGTAAATCTTATATAAAATGACTTGTTAATCCATCACAGTGGAAATCGCTTCATTGGAACTCCTCGCGGGACAAATCACTTTTATATGAAGTGGAAAGCGCCTGTAGATAAGTCCCGATAGAGATGGCTTAGTTAAGTACAAGTTTAGAATTGCTATCATTTGTCTGTTCTGACTGGAGGCGATGGCCAGACCGATCTGGAACTTGAAATGTTAGGTGAAACATTCACGCTTCAACTAGTAAGCCGAAATCAATGGCATGATATTAGAAAACAAATCCTTTGTACATTTGGATGGTCCTTTGGTATCTCTGGTTTATCAAGAATAGATGCGTTTCGGGCGATGGTCGATCAGATTAGTCTAGTCCCATAGGGGAAGATTTCCTTAAGTGGAACTCGCGTGTCTGAACATACAGCCCATTCCATATAGTTTGGGATTCTATTACGATTAGAGCTCAACATTTCAAATAACATTAATAAAGTAATAAAAAAAGTGTCGAGCTCCAGTTGTTCGATTGTGGATTTCTCTACTTTACTGTCTTTGTGGCTAATGCGACGGCTGACTGAACTTGTATCCCGTTCGTCAGGGCTTTATTGTTATACTGATATTGTGACCGTTGTGAGAATACACTATCGCGTGAAAATAAATACACCAATAGTTCATATTGTTATATGATTTTGTCAAAATAGTCCGCCGTTATGGTTTGTGGAAAGATGTTGTATGTCTCTACTGTTTATTTGGTAAATGTTTGATTGACAGAATTATGATTAATATACAGCATCAAATCAGTTTTGAGGGTTGTTAACTAAGATAACAACTTGAGTTAAACTTTGTAATATATTATTTTCTTCTTTTTCTAACACCAATATCATCCACTATATATATTTAATACTTGTGTAGTTAAAGACGGCACTTTCCAGAAGACGTTAACAACGTACCTGTAAGAAATGAACTATCGTTTTCTGGTTTGTTTGTTTGATCTGCGTTTAACGCTATACTTAAGCCTATATCACTCACATAATTTTTGGCAGCGGATAAAGGAAACCGACTTCAAGAATGACAAGACTATAAGTAGGCACAAAGCAAAGACTTCCCGAACAGATCGGATACATGCTGCTCCTTAGCTCTGAGAGCACAAGGACAAAAGTAAGCTCCCACCCATCCACCATTTGCTGAGGTTTTAAATTATATATAAATATTTACTAACTTATTTTTTACTTATGAACACAAAACTACGATTCAAAATAAGGCCAATAGCAAAACTATATATAGGGATACTAGCGGTTGGGATTACAAATGCACACTTCTACAAAACCAATGAAAAGATGCGTTGGAAACTAATGTCAAAGAGATGTTAAGTATTCTCAGAATTGAATGCGACTTTCATGTAAGCTTCGTTACTGATTTATTCGGCTCAGCTGAACATTAAACATGCATGACAATAACTGATCAGATTTATACATAATAAGTCATCAATGGGTTTCCCTTTGAGAAGTCAATACAAGACTTAATGAAGACGTCCTAAGCAGAAGGCAATTGCGTCTACAAATTACAATCCTTAAACAAACATCGTCAAGCCGGCTTGTGAAAGTTTAACGAGCCACTCCTTCAGATCTGTCCAGTGAAATTTAAGTTAACAGAGTTATCTTCAAATATGGTGTGGATAATAAGTCGACTTCTCTGTGATTCTGAATCGCAGCTTTTTCAGGGATGATACAGAAAATAAATGAAAATGTGAGCTGGTATTGATCAGTAGGCCTATTTTGAAATATAAGTCTCGTTAATGCATTTGTCCAGTAGAACTGTGTTTTTTGATTGGTTCCGACTGGATTGGGACTCATTGATGTTATTACTCACTAAATGTTGATTGATCAAACTGACCAAGGTATTACAACTAAAGCCTATACACAGGAAGCTATTCACAGGCCATTCAAACCAATGGCCTGTGGACTGGGTAGATTAATGTTTGCGTGGAAAGGGTCTAACCTGAGTAATTGAAGGGATGCTGTCAACAAACAGGACGTACAAGGAGAAAGTTAGGATGGACTGATAGCTATGGAATTGGCCATCTATGCCCCGGTCTATCTTTATTGTACAGATAACATTCAAAGAGCACATAAAGTTACCATCTTATCAAGGAACTGTTCGATAATTCATATCTTGTCTTAGTTCCTGACCATCGTCTAAGTCGTCTGGGATATCTATCAAGGGAGACCCGCCAACTTATAGAGAACTGCATTAGCTTCGAGACAGGAAAATGCGAAGGGTCGGAAGAAATGCCGACCAGAAGACGTATTGCTACATGAGATGTGGCTGGACACGCTGATATATAACCATGGAGACGAGCGGTTGAGGACGCTGGTCAATTGATGTCCACCAGCTCAGTCAGCCGCAGGTAGATGGCTGGACAAAGCGTCTAACTTGATGGCACAATAAATAAGGAATAACCAGTGGAGCGTACTGGTTAATCGATTGGAGCTCGTGTAAGAGACGGTCAATTTCTAAGCCGGGTCATTGTCCACATCGCATGAACATCTATACGACAAATTTTATTGGAAAGCTAACAATTAAAGCTAAATGACATGTCAAGTCACCCAAGCCCAGTTCTTTCACAAACGTGCAATCATCCAAATAGACAAAAATAATTAGAGTTTACCACCCGTGATGCTCCCGATTACTCCTTCTTTGTCAGTCGTTAAAACAGACCGATATTCAGTGAACTCAGCAGACCATTAGAGAACTGATACCTGCGATTAACTATTTACCACATACATAACGGCACAAACCAATTCCCGTGAAAATTAATTTTAGGTTTGTGTTATTTAAGCATCCTTTTGACCTTAAAGAACAGATCATCTTGCCCAAGCAAGAAACATAATTTGGATATATCTGCGTATAAGGTAGATACTGCAATAGTCATATTTGTTCATTACATAAATTGCGTCAAAAGGAATTTATTCGTAACCAGCAAAAACATAAGAGAGGCTTTTATGTAGAAGTAGGTAATCTAGACATTTACTCTGTCTCTTGGAAGTTCAGAGCTGCAGCCTTTAGTCTTAAATAGAATTGAAATGGTTCAATGGCGGAGAAGCGAATAGTTATGTGCAAATGATTGTCTAACTTCTTGGTAAAATTGGGATGGATTCGAACAAAATAAGATAATTTTGTCTCAGATTGCATAATATCTCAAGATTTGTTCTTGACGTTTCCGAGTTAGTTGCGCGATTGGCTTTTCTCACATTACTTGTCATGTATTAGCCGACGAGTTATCTTTAATGTCACGTGATTTTTTTACCTATAATTAATGATAATAAAACCAATGGTACACCTTAATGGTGTTTCCTCGGTTTGACGGTTTCGGGACCCGCCAACCTCGGCTTATTGACTATGATGTTTTAATTCTGAGATTTGTATCAGATTACAGGGACCTAGGGGCCTCCGTGGCGGAGTGGTCTTGAGTGTACGCTCTAGTGAGGGTATGCTCTGGTCCACATATCCCCCTCACCTCTGGGGTCGCGGGTTCGATTCCCACGGACCGTATATGGTTGGTATGCCAACAACCAGCGGAAGGTCGTGGGTTTTCTGGATTAATTTACTACCCAGTTTTCCTCCAACAATATTGCTGGCCAATGAACTGTAATTGGGATTTAATTCTGTTGATCTAACATCGGATGAATGAATAAATAAATAAATAAATAAATAAATAAATAAATAAATAAATAAATCTAGATAAAAAAATAAATGAATGAAAGGATACAATGTAGTTTGTGAAAAAGTATAGTAAGTTTGTACAGTATAAGATCAATCTTATAGAAGGACCTGAATTTCATATCTCAAAATAGGTATGATTGCTTCTCATCGGTAGATCAAGTTAAGAACTTTTAGGTCCATCCGCCACTGTGCCCGAATAGTCAACCGTCCATAGTTTTCTGTTGATGGAATCGTCTTCCGAAAAAGTTGTATCAACTATGATACCCATCCTTTTTGTTTTTCAAATGGAACATTTGTAAACTATGGATAATATTGCGATCATGAATAGGATGCTGGTATAAACTAAGCACAAAATATATATAATTATAATAGCTTCATACCCAGACCATCAGCGCTCTCAAATGATGAGCGAGCTATCACGTTTACAACATTTTATAGTCGTGTCCCTTAAAGAGAAGGCACGCGATTATACAGTGGGTTTTGACAGTTTTTAAATACCATTTTAGTAACATAACATCCCTCAGATCAAGGAACTAATGACAGTGAAGTCAGTAATTAAAATATTATAAACAGGAAGTGACGCGCGTGGTGCATGTGACCCACAACATATCGTACGCTATATCAATGTTAAACGAAGTAATATCCCCTTTCAGACAGGAATTATTGCCTGTCTGAGGGAAATTCTGAAGTAGTTATTGCAAAAGGAATTCCGTTTATCTGTTTTCTGTTTTCGGAAAGATATTTTGTTTTCTATGGCGTTGGCTTGTTAAGATCAGAAACAAAGCTTTGCCAGAAAACGCATTTGACAGGTTAAAGAACTTGAGAGTGTGTGTAAAAAATGTTGTGCCATCCGATTATGAAAGGGACCTTCAACAGAAAGCACCGATTTGACTGATTGATTGAGAGACTGACTTAATGGCCGACCGCCTGATCGATTCATTGATGGATTGGTTGGCTGTTTAGTTGATTGCTTGATTGATTGTTTGATCGGTCGGTCGGTCGATTGAGTGATTGCACTTTGCGCCGTGCTTAATTTATTTCACTTACATGATGTCGAGATACTCTGATAACTCAAATTAATACAATTAAAAATTTAGCTCTACTGCGTTGGAAAATGAATGCCTCTCCATTAATACGAAAGACAATGTCAATCAAACGAAGATGAGAAATGTTTATTTATCAAGAAGTACCAATTTTACACCATTTGTCCATGTAAATTAATTTGGAATTAATCCGCATTTCGATGGTGATGACTATGCGTGACACCTTTCACGTGCCAGATTCGTGACTATGCGGATACGTGTCATTTACCCGACCAGTGACTGTGGTCATACTTGTCTTGTACCAGAACCGTGACTATGTGTCATACATGGTATCTACCAGACCCATGACTACGTGTCATACGTACCCGACCTGTGACTCTGTGTAATATATGTCATGTGCCAGACCCGTGACTATGTGTCATCCCTGTGCCAGAACCGTCAGTATGTGTCATACTTGTCATGTACCAGACCCGTGACTATGTGTCATACATGTCATGTACCAGACCCGTGACTATGTGTCATACATGTCATGTACCAGACCCAGAGCTATGTGCTATACCCAGCATGTACCAGAACCGTCAGTATGCGTCATACTTGTCATGTACCAGACCCAAGACTATGTGTCATACATCTCATGTACCAGGCCGTGACTATGTGTCATACATGTCATCTACCAGCCCCGTGACTATGTGTCATACTTATCTGTACTAGAACCGTGACTATGTGCCATACATGTCATCTACCAGCCACGTGACTATGTGTCATACCTGTCATGTACCAGCCCCGTGACTATGTGTCACACTTGTCTTGTACCAGACCCGTGACTGTGTGTCATACATGTCAGGTACCAGACCCGTGAATACGTGTCTTACATGTCAGGTACCAGACCCGTGACAATGTGCCATACATGTCATGTACCAGCCCCGTGACAATGTGCCATACATGTCATGTACCAGCCCCGTGACTATGTGTCACACTTGTCATCTACCAAACCCGTGACTATGTGTCATACTTGTCAATGTTGTCATGTACTAGAACCGCGACTGCCATACCTCTCAATATTGTCATGTCACAGATCCGTGACTATGCGTGATCCCTGTCAATGCTGTCATCTACCAGATCCGTGACTATGTGTTATACCTCTCAATGCTGTCATGTACCAGATCCGAGACTGTGTCGTGCCTCTCAATGTTATCATATACCAGACCCGTGGCTATGTGTGATGCCTGTGATGTACTAGTCCGTGACTTTGTGTGGTACCCGTGAAGTTCCAGATCCGTTAGCATGTGTGACACGTGTCATATTTCAGATTACTGTGAATGCATGTCAATGCTGTCATGTACCAGATCCGTGACTGTGCGTGATCCCTGTCATTGTATCAGATCCGTGACTATGCTTGATCCCTGGCATGTACCATATCCGTGACTGTGCGGGATGCCTTCCATGTACAGAAATTCGTGCCTTTGTGTGATACCTTTCCTGTATCAGATCCGTGACTATGTATGGTACTTGTCATGTACTAGATACCGGACTATGTGTGGTATATGTCATGTACTAGATCCGTGACTATGTGTGATACCTGTCATGTTCCAAATTCGTGAGTACTTGTCATGTACTAGATACCTCAATATGTGTGGTATATGTCATGATCCGTGACTATGTGGGAAACCTTCCATTTACCAGATTCGTGACTATGTGTGATATATATCATGTCCCAGATTCGTGACTAAGATTGATACTTAGTCACCAGCCCTTACAGAAAAATCCTATAGGCATTGGACAAAATCGTATAGAATGTTTCAATGGAATCCTATAGGTCTTGTTATCAGACCTGTAAGTGAGCCTTTGTGCATGTTGGATTCTGAAATAAATACAATACTACCCTAAAGGATGTCCAAAATCCTACAGTATTTATAGGTCAGTGAGATCCATGGCTATGTGTGATGTTAATCATGTACCAGATTGATCCTTTTAAAACTTCAGTATTTTGATATTTTGGGGAAGATTCATTTCTGTAATAAACGACTACGTTTCTAGTCAATTTATGTAGCTATTTTCGTTCATGTGTGTTGTATGTCTATAAATTTGTTTTATGTCTGCAGGTCTATTTGTATATGGTTTGCATATTTATGAATGTCATGTACCATTACACATGCAGCTTCAATCCAGCTTTATATAGACCAACCTAGTCCAAATAATCTGCGTAACTAATAAGCTTCTGTTGTGATACATAACATATTTATGGATATTCTTATTATAAATTAAAGGTTTCTTTTTTCGCCTACTTTTTCGCTTTCTAACATAAACAAATTATTACACGTAAAAATGAATATAAGTCACAAGGGTAACAAATAATGTAGCTGTTTTATATTAAATGTGCCTGTAGAGTCATAATGATTTATAAAATGTGAAACATTTATTAGAAGGAAAACAAATACGAACATATCATTTGCTAGCTGAACAACAGAGCCCTCCGTATCCTAGACCTGTACAGATATATCCAGGTAAATTATGCGGTGTATATCACATGCAGCCAATACACAGATATAGATGTATATCTGGGACAAGAGAATTAATGAGTTTTATGGACGGCTGACTTGCTGGATTGAATTGAATTTCATACAGGTTGAAGATGGAGAATTTCTGAAAGGAAGATATCGTCTCAACTCTTATGATATTTATGTCAGTGTAAAAAGACTTTTCAGGGGTTATAAAAAAAAAATGAACAAAGCAATTTCGGGCAATACGTATTTCATTTCTTGAATGGTCATATAGGGCCAGAGGTTTAGATAACGTATCTTTTTTATAACAAACTGAAGTTTCGTTACAAATCAAATTTCTATGCGATCCAACTTCTGCTATCGAAACCACTATTAAAACTAATTGTTTTCTTCAGCAATTGACCTATGGATGACATTCAATAGCTGATATGAAGATTTATTCAATGTTTTACGTCAAACGTGTTATTGAAATATCGTCAATTATGATGAACTTGACCCCCGATGTTCTTTACCAATTTGCAAGTGGCAGTGCTTTTCAAGTTTGAACAATTTTGCTTTCCATGAGCTAAGTTAAAAATGCGACATCTTTAAGTCCTTTTGTGATGGGACAAAGCTTCTATCTATACCCATCTTCCCGAGGCAAGACCGAAAACAAGATCGTCGCATTAAGTCTGTCTTAATAACCCTACGCAATCAGAAGTACCACAAAACAATTATAGTAAAATTACTATAGTAATCTATGGTATTTTTGCAGAATCTGTAGATTACTTTACTAGACTATAGTTATCTATAGATTTTGGTGGTACTTTGTAGCGCGAAATCCATCGTTTACTAAAGTACTCTATAGACTTAAAATATATAGATTACTGTAGTAAACTAGTTATCTATAGTTACAAAAACTATAGTAAGCCATAGTAATCTTTAGACTCTAAATTTATAGTAAACTCTAGGTTTTTGTGGTATGCACGCCCCAAATCTGTAATCTCTCGACAGTTTTGTAAACATTTACAAGCGCATAACATAATACAAATATGTTTACTGAAGATGGATTTATTAAGGTAAAAAAATTCATAGACGGGCATCAAGTTAGTCAAGTCTTGCATTATCAGTTTGTGAGGTGTTTCCTCAAATTTCCATTAATTTGCACTGTTTTTCAACTTCAGTATTATGCTGGCTTTTACATCGACTCCCCGCCTGTTTGGAAACTCTTATCTGGTTTGATCTAAAACAAAAAAATAAACCCTTAATACAAAATAAGATGACTACAAAATAAGATATAAAGTTATCATTTATTTTTATCCCAGGCATACTGATTGATTGATAGATTAGTGTTTTACGCCATGCGTAACTTCACTTATAATGGCGGCAGTGTATTCCAACAATAAATTACACCAGCACACCCAGTACCTATTGTGTTTAACTGCACCTGTGTTGCACGGGATTACATAAAACAGGAACTACCCACTGAGATAATTTACAAAACTACAATGAATTTACCTACACAAAGGCCAACAAATTTTTTTTTCTTTTTTTTCTGTGAAATTCTGATTTTTCCTCAATAGAAGAAACTTTGTCCTGTGTTTAGACCGTCTCTTTCATTCTAATAGAAGCTCCCCCTTATGAAAATGTAACATAGTTTACCACAAAATCTAAAGTAAAATTATGGCAAACTGTGGTACATTGTTACATCTTATGGTAAATCTATGGTAAACTGTGGTACATTGTAGTAATATGTGGTAACACTGTGGAAGCTCTGTGGTAAACTGTAGTATGTTGTCGTACCTCTATGCTAAACTAAGGTGATTTGTAGTAATTTGTGGTAACTTTGTGAAACCTCTGTGGTAATATATATATTTACACGCACAATCTTAGTCCAAATAACGAATCCTGACATATTCACATGCAGACACGTTAGTTAACATGCAGTGGCTTCACACTTGTTTTTTGTCGACTTTGATACGTAAATGACTTTCTGATTGGCTGCTTGTTTCTACAATAGTCCAAGTGAAGTTTAGCCACGTATTGGCCGTGAATATAAAGCTAGGCAGAAATGGGAAAGTCTTTATGTGGTTGTGATTATTACCGAGTAAAGAAGTGTATGTTCTTTGTACTGAAGTTAGAGGCAGTACGACGAAGGACATCACCTAGAACAATCTTATTAAGTTGTAAATCCCGGCCGTCACGCCGTAAAATGTAGAGATAAATTTCTGAAAGGTCAATAATGGTAACCGACAAAGGTTTCACCTCGCACATATTTGGACTAAATGTTAATATTGATGATAATGCAAAGTAAATACACAGCCGTGACCATATTTAACACGTTCTAAATTTACAACCATGCGTTTAGGTCCACGTTGATCGGTTGTCTGGGTCATTAGTTAGGCATTCTAAAATAAAATCAATTCTACTTCCTACGTCAAGACATTGACTCTAAGATACACCCGGGCCATTTTGTTTTGCACTTCTTTTATATGCTGGTCTGTGTCTGATAGGTAGCCCCAAATATTGGGGGAAATTAATACGCGATGGCCTGGCATAGCCTACGAGAGTTGTCTTAGTCTCGTCCACTATAGAAACTCTCGCGAGAATACGATTGATTAGTTAGGCTGACTTGGTAGGTGGTTGGTTGGTCGGTTGGTGTTTAATCCCGCACTCCTGGTTATCTCCCGTGAATGAAGGTTGTGTACTTTAACAGTAAATAGCATCATTCACTATATTACAACTTTATCAAAAAAAAGCTAAATGTTTTCCTTCCAATTATTTAATGTACAAACACGATGGCATGGTTTGGAATACACTGCCTTTTTTCGGAGGAAGACGAAACACAGTACAGATGCAACATGGTTTTCTCTTTGGACAGTTTTGGGATTTTAAATCCATTAAATCTAGACGGCTAAGTTTGAAAGGAATTTCGAAACTTGTCACTGGCATTATCTGGAACACAAGATGATTCATTAGTTTTTGTAGTGCCAGTTTAATAACCCTTTGAAATCATATATCGATGTGTTATCTCACAGTGGGTTTATTGTTGGGCCATCTATTCCGTTTCTAAAGTATTGTCCACGATATACTATAAGGACTATTTGGACAAGGTAGGCCTTTCAGTGCTAGCCAAGCCATGTATTGTTACGGTTATTAAATTATGTAAGGGATGGTAAAAGTAAAAACTAAATATGTTTTTAACAATCCAAAATATGATAATATTCATGAAGCTGAATAAATAGTTTTTAAATCGCTCTTTGTTTTGTAAATTCAATATGACAAATCGTTGTTTAGGGAACTAGTTTCCATACTGTTGTTTAAGGAACATTCATATACCATTCACCAAATTTGTTATCCCCACAGTTACATAACGACAATACTGCTACAAAAACAATTCCTTATTTTTTTATACACATTTTTCAACTTGTGTTGAACTAAAAAGTTTTATTGATTGTTTTTTATTTTGTATTTGACGTCATAAACCACGGTATTTCGCTTTTATGACTTCGGATTGACCATTTCTTAATTACCCAGCCTTCCATAATAAGGTGGAAAACCGGATGGAAACTTTGTGTGTAAACCAGATGAATTTTTATCTTTAAAGAAAAGGGATAATTAGCTGTTTTCCTGTGTTTTTAAGACAAGAGTTCAGCCAAGACTTAAAATATACAGGGGTTTTTTATGTGTGTATTGGGGAGGGGGGGGGGGGAGGGGGGGTGTTATGTTTCAGCAAAGGTCCATTTGGGGTAATTAAAGCCTGCTAAAGAATGAAAACGTGACCCCATTTATTTTACAAATAAGCCTTTGAAACCAAAATGTGATTGTAGATTCGGACCAATACGTTTTTGAATTGTTTATCAACACATACTGCAGTGATTAGATATGCTTTGGGCCTTTTTGTGTTTGATGATTTTATTCCAACTCATAAAACTACCCATAGTCACATGACATAGATTTTATCATTGCATTATGACATTATCAAGTGAATGTATAGTACTACTTAGCCCCCAATTTGATGACTGATTTCTGTTGTTTTCCTAAATACAGTACGTTCCACGTCACATTGTGTTCCAAGATCTGCATCATAGTCTAAATTTGCAAGATATGAAGATGGTATCTTTTAATTGATTTGAAAAACATTCTTTGTAAAACAATACGCATGTTGTTTTGTGTTCACAGCTTGCTTGTGTTGTAAATTAACGGGTAATGGCTTTTTTACTGTACCAACACATTACATTTTTGTACGGTATTGAGAGCACCGGGACAAAAGAAAATTAACTGTTTGAAAATAAATTAGATTCACAGTTAGGAGCTAGAAATAATTGTTAAAGACACCACAAACAGATCGGATTCGTGTTGCTCCTCAACTCGGAGAGCCCCATTCAGCATCACTCACTCCCCAACCGCCCGCACAGAGAAACCTTTAATATTGTTACGCGCGATTTTGAACAGGTAATATATTTCAGATATAATTAGTTATTACAAGTTAATTCACCTACTAAAAAAGACATGTGGATGTAATTCATGTTTTGGCTTAACTACCCGAATTCCCTCATAATTTTCAATATAAAAATCTTGCAATTATTCAATTTTTACATATAAGATCTCTATGTCGATCAGTCAACGAGTGCAAAGAGACCGATAAAGCAGTGACATAAATAAATGTAGGTCATCGATTTTAAATGCCATTACAGTGAGTCTAGGTACGATTTATTCTACAGTATGACATTAATAAATTTTAAAGCCAGACAGGAGAATTGATTAATGTATATTAGTCATTTTAAGACAACAAGGTAACCCGTGACATTATTTTATACAGCCATTAAACTTTAACGGTATAATCGCATATGTCAGACATGCTTACGCTGTGTAATCTGGTGTATTTTGTATACAACATTGATGTTGAATACACCAATAGACCATTAAAATACACACATAAATTGAAAGTCCATCAAATGCTGTAACACACAAAACAAGAGATCCATGAATGGATCTTGACGCCCACCATTGAGAGATTGACTCCTTATAAAAGTTTTATATGGGAATGA
>JAVFBW010127844.1:0-11330 GCA_034783835.1 Mopalia ciliata
AAAGGCGGACTCGAACCCGTGAACGGTAAATCGAAGCATGTTCAGCTCAGGAAGCGCACTCGCTACCACTAAGCCACAGCCGCGGGCCCCTGCTCTTATATGTTACAGAGGTGAAACTATGATTCTAACATGACAATAACTCCTTTAACACCAATGAGTCATACAACTCAATCCAAGAAATAAAATAAAAATTCAAATGTCAAAACACCAACAAAAAAATTATGTTACGGGGTGTGGGAAGGGGAGGAGGGTGGACAGAGATGGAAATGCAATTTTAGAGTCTTAATTGCGGCTAGCTGCTGCATGTAGGGAGTATGGAATTATGCAAATTTAAAATAAAACATGACGATCAAACTAGGGTATGTTCATAAATGTAGATATATTTCACTGTCTCCTATGAACAAAATGTGTCACAATGCAAATAAATATATGAGCCCATCATTAAAACTGTAACAGACGCAGGAAATAATAAATGGAAATAAAAGTCGTCAAGAGTATTCTAGAGAATCAGTTTGGACCATTCAGATACAAGGACTTGTTTATGGCTAGGTAAAAATTCAATAAATCATTATTTCAAACCAGCACAAAATATCTTCCTAAGAAAAAGAGTACTTAATTTAAATCAACACATTCATTGATATCCTTTAAACAGGGAGGAATGTAAAGAGGATTTGACATGGAAGGCACCATATGGTATGAAAGGCATAACCATTAACCTTCAGTCCTGCTGAAAGCAATATCTAGGAGCACTCACTTTATACCATAGCTGCTAAAAATCAATAAATTATCACGCACATCCACAAATGTTTCTTTGTTTTTAAGATGGCAGGTGCTTCATCAGTTAGTTATGAGCTCTTTGGTATAAATTCTTTCCAAACAAATATGCTGAGTAAGCAGAAATTTCTTATTCCGAAAGGAATCTGACTCAACTTGAAGTTTAACAAGACATGGGAATACGGTCGATAGCTAATAAATGATCACCATGAAACCATCTGAAGCCTAGGGAAATATAAATGGGTAATAATAACAAAAAAAACCTGCTGACCTGAACTGTATAATTGTAGAAGGCAGCTGTTAGAAACCATCATGGCCGCCTCTAAGAAGTAAATCTAGTTGTGTTACGGTCACTAGGGAGGAAGCACGCTATCGTCCCCCATCCCAGCTTCAGCACTTGTGCTGGACCAATAGTCATTTGTAAACACAGATTTCTCCCCCTGTCCCTGTATTAACCAAGTATTGATCGAACCCTAGTGATTCCCGCGAGCAGAAAATAGTTGCCGTAGCAACCAAGTGTTGCGCCGCACAGCACACAGTTTTCTGATAGAGCTCATCCACAGCTTTTCATGGCTGAAGATTGACACACGCTGCCAGTAAGAGAATGGCTAAATCAACATTTCCCCATAAATCTTTAAATTCTTCATCAACAATTATGCTTCACACAGACAATCAAAGGTAAAAATCTATAGTTTATTGAATCCATTCATGCTTTTGAAGTGAAATTGTATGGAATCTTTTGAGGTGAATTTAATTCTACAGGTAAATATACTAAATAGACAGGTAAGCCTTGCCTATACATGTATGCTATTTCTGTCAATACTTGGTCAAATGGCTGAATTATTCTCTGTAGAACACTGGTCATAATGGGGGATTACTTTATTAATCCAGAGTTTGTAAATTACTATAATTCTCCTGTAGCACAAATTCTAAAGTTCTGTGAAATGAGTTCTTAAATGTTGGCTTTTGGTTTTCTTTCTTCTAAAACTTGCATGTTTTATGTCCACAGCTGGATTTTTATTCTTCAGAAATACAAAATTTGGTTGCCTTCTATTTATTTTTGGCTGTTTCAAACAAGACTCCAGGCAGATTTCTAAAATGGTTAGATAAAAGTGTTCTAATGTCATAGCTTCACTGAAATCATCTAATCTCATTATTTGTGATGTCCTGCATATCTCTTCAACAAAAAAACTTATCAAGAAAAACAGTGGAAACCTTTCCTGTTTATATCAGTGGATTTTTGTAAGCTTTTCAATTGAGGGTTAAAACTGATCAATGAGTTTGTGAATAAGTCCGTGTTACCAGACATACTAACCTAAATTAAATTTCTGTTTAGGAAAATGTTTTACAAGTATTTCTTAACATTTTGAGTATGTTTGTGATATAGCATTACACAGAATTTGATTTTTTGTGTAGGCTATTTTAATGTTGAATTTTTATGGAATATTGGAGCATTCAACATAAATTCAATGTAAAATACAGCAGGTAGGCAGGTCAGGTGTACCAAATAACACAAGGGCTTTACAGCCAGAGGGACATATCACCTTAAGTGCATCTTCTGTGACTGATATGTTGATCTGACCAGCTCTAAATCTAATTTTCTAAAATCACCCCTTCAAATTAATTAGATCAAAAACTTCCCACTTTCATGGCGAATGTATCATAAAAATTCATAGAAATTGATTATGCCAAACTCCAGGAATATGAGGTTATCTTGCCTGACAAATTAATACCATCCAGATCATTAAAGTCCCCCCTCCCCTATAAAGAAAAGATTGCAATAAAAAATATAGTTTTCTGACAAGGCAGTTTTTGGTTTGAAGAACTGTTTTTACCTGAACACAATAATAAAATATGATTTTTTTTGTGGAGAATGAAAATCCATATTCTACCTCTGGTCTATACATCCATATGACATTAAATTGAAAAATTATAGCAGAGAAAAGTTTTTTGATGAAGATGGACTGGGGAACAATGGTTTACTTGGTTACTATGACAACACCAGATTTACTTCTCGAAGGCGGCCATCTTTAGTATTGCTAAGATAAGAGATAAATTACTGATGGGGGCTTTGATTAATCCAGTGTTTTGTATAGCTTCAGATAAGATGTGTGCTGTCTCACCTAAGGGTCAATTATCAACCTGGGATTCTTTAGCATCCCATTAACCTGTACAGGATGAAATTTTTGTTAATATATAAATCTAAAGCTCTGGTGGAAAGAGTCAATTAGCAGAGAATTGAAGTGAGTGAAATGTGTGCCTTCCCTCTGAGTCAATGCCTTTTGTTAGATACAGTGTGAAGACATTTTCAGTTTATTTTGAAAGCTTTATATTCTTACATAAAAAAAGTGTTCACTCAGAGTAAAAGCTTTTTTTGTTCGCATGGAAAACAGTTTTGCCTTACTATAAGAGCTTTTAATTCACCGTTTTGTTCATTCGCTTTGTTCCCTGGAGTTATCAAACAAACCTTCACAAGCAATGCAATAGAAAGGTTGATGCTAGACCCGCATTCACCATATTTGTTTAGGTATATTGTAACATTTTCCAACTTTAATTTTTAATGTTTGCATCTTTAGTTAGTCTTAATGATAACTACAGTTGGTTGGCCAGCAATCATTGTGGAAGCAACTTACTCTCCTTCTATTGAAGCATTATTTTTATGACACCTAGACAATATACTTTAATGGTTATAGTGAATATAATTTATAGAAATTAATGCCTGTTATTAAGTCATTGGTGTTTAACGCCATTCTGAATGGTATGACACTTTTAAGGCTGAGGTGAATTCAAACAGTTTCTACACTAGCACTTCTGTCTTGTTAAAAAATATATGAGGAAGGATTAAGCTGTGTTTGTTCCTAGCTGCTGATACATGCTGACATATGTAGACGTTTCAGTTGAATATATTTGAGTAGCATAGCTGTACAATTCACAGTTCTCATTTGGGATGTAATTGCTTTGTTCTCTCATTACAGATGCATTGCCCTTTTGTTAAGGCAGAGTTTCATAGACTACCTGAGTCTGCTCGGCCCATGCTCTGCTGTCATTCCACCACAATGAGTCTTATTGAAGCAAGATCCTTTGTCTCTCTCATGAAGCAGAATTCCCCAGATGCGACCAATCAATCCTATCCTTTCCTCTGATTTTACTCGGCTCCCTTATTCTCCCTGAGGGGGGGTTGCCAGAATTGTACACTCTCAGCTTTCACCGTGCTCTTTGTGCATAACGAGCGTCCCTAACTAGAGGGTTTTCTTCCCATTATTTCTATTCTATGAAGTGTAAATTTCTCTTGGTCATCAGGTAATTGGTCAGAAGAGTTTACAACTATTATTACGGTTTGCTCAAGATAAAGTACAGTCTAGACCATACAAAGGATGTCTCCGGGATTTAATCCCCCAACAGGGCTGTTACCCGATTTATTCTTATAAAACCTAAAGTATAATCTTAAAGAACTCTTCCACTTATTCATAGTCTGTTAAGGTTAGAGAAAAGACTGATCTCTCGTTAAATTGTTTCAGAAGGAGTTATGATCAAGTTCTCCAAAAATTATTAACAGGTGGGTATTCAGGGCCATATCCCTAGGTTGCTTCACTTCTATGATCCAGGACAACGTTTAACAAACCAGCCTTAACAAAAGCACAGGACAAAAGCATACACATTTACATTTAAAGACCACAGAACCAATCAGCTCACAGAACATAAGGAAAACTCTAGAGAAATACTGCAATATATTATTAAACAAAAACACTTTTTTTGTATTAAAAAAAGGGGTAAGATTGAATGATCAGACAGATCGTCAATAAAAAAGGTTCAATGGATTGAGCCTATCCGATATTTAATGATTTCCAAACAATATGGGAATTTGTCCGATTTGTGTGTAAAGATATTGCTTTACATAGCTATTTTTTTAACTCTATTTTGGAAGGAGAGAAAATTGTGATCACTGATCTACACAGGGACCTCAAAGTGTGTGTCCGCTAATATTGCCGCTGGGCACTTCTATCAAAGATTGGGCAGGCACAAATAAGGCTTTATTAATTCAACAGAATGCATCAGTGCTGGTTGGGCGACTTGCCCCGAGGGCACTGCTGGTCTGCCTGGAAGAGAGTTCCAGTAAAGCCTGTATGATTACCCAGCTGTGCTTGACGTAGCCATTCAGATAAAACTACAGCAAAATCAACGCCGCAGGTAGAATCTGAGAAGAGAGCTCTCCATTTTCTCAGAGATGCTTCACCTTCTGATGTGTTACCATGGCAACACACTGAAAGGTCTATACGCCACAAGGTGTGTTTTAAGATTACAGAATGTGTTAAAAAATAAAATACAAAAGACAGATAATGAAACGGATTCCTTCAGATACGCATTTGTATAAATTAACGAGGCAACAGACTGGTAGCTCAGATTATAAGATTTGGGGATAAACAATTCAAGTGCTGCAAATTGACAAAGATGCAAGATTGCAAAATTACAGACAGAAAGAATTCTTTTGTTGAATTAGTAATTAATTTGCATTTTCAATTCAGTTTACAGCAGAAATGGTTTGTCTGTTTGATTCTGAATTATTAAGCCTTTAGGTTCATACAAAATCTCAGCATGTCAACCAGTAAAACAAATTGCTTTGTGCAAGTTAAGGCAGGGTTACAAACAGATCAAATAGAGTCCGCAATTGTCTATAAACGTATTAGAAAATAGGAAACATAGTTATATTTTATTAACAAGAACAGATGAGTGTATTTATATGTAAATATTAAGCCAGAATAAAAGAAAGACATACCTCATTGCCTATGCCGGCACTGACAATGGTCAACCCAGTCCACTTGGCTAACTCATCTTTGTGGGCTCCTGGAAATGGATAAATAAAATAAATTGTTAGAATCACGGGGAAAAAAAAAATCTTTACAAACTGCAATGTTTCTAACAGGAATATAATGTGGAATCGCTGGCAAACACCTCCTGTTTCTAGACCTCCTAGCTAGAATTGAACATTACACAGAATATAGAATAATTATGGGTCTCTTTTTTGATGATACTCCAGTAAGAAAATGTGGATTCCCTGGTTAACCAAATTGGTATCAGTTCGAGAATGTAATACTTCCAGAACGGTGATATAATTGACTGATTGATTGATCTTCAACGCCATGGTCTTAGGTATTTCACTTGCATAATAGTGGTGTACTCTGAATAAATGACACAGCCATACTAATTGAAGGATTTTGTTTTGCTACAACAATGTTCCTCAAGAGCCAAGGCATACCCAAATAGTCTTAGCTAGAGACCCATCCACGTGTCATTTTTGACAGGTAGATTTCTACAAATGGTTAAAATGACAGGTAGAAATTCTTATTTTAACATGGAAAATACAGGAAATTGGAAAATTATGACAAGCAAATGTCTTCGAAAAAGGGTTTATGCCAGGCAGATTTCCAATTCTAGCTTAGACACTGCATACCAGAATGACTATCTTCAGAAAACACTGAAGGAAGGCACCCAGATAAATATTAAAATACAAGATGATAAATAAAATTGAATAAGTTTACATGTTTAAACATGATGATAAGAATACAATTATCTTAATGCAATTTCAACATTCCCTTCAATAATATTTTTACTGTCAATGCTTTTAGAGCATGTGTCAAAGTCATAATATATGGTGGGCAATATAAACCATACATTTATATTTTTACAGGTAACACAGAACTAAGCTTGATATCCATACCGAAAAAGAGAATGTTTTATTTTATTTATTGAGATAATGTCTGGATAAATGTTGTTGGGGATGAAAGGAGGGTGAAGCAATGTGCAGAGAACTTAACATAGCAATATCACCAGGTATCAATTTGTAAAGAGTCAATTAGCAGATGAAGTCATAACGAGGCTATTAACAGGAGATAATTACCCTTTTGATGAGGGCATTAGGGAGTTGCCCTGACATATTGGTCAAATTACTGGATTAAACGCTAACAATACTATGAATGGATAATGTCTATCTTTTGTATCATCTTTGACACACGCTTGGGTGATTTAAATCATTTGTGGACGCTAAATCCTCTGATTAATTCATCACATTTTTCTGCAACTTTTGACAGAAAAATACTTGACATGCGTTCACATTGATCACTACTAAGGTAATCAAATACTTCACATGTGTTTACATTGAAAAGTACTAATTAATCAATTATTGAACAAAATAATTGTTAATTCTTACAGGGCTTTTAATATACAGTGTCCATCAACCAATTAATCTTAGAATCTGTATATATTTTTTGTGGATTGTCAAAGAGTATTTTTGTCATCAACACTAGAGCAGAGACTGTTAGCCAGATTTACATTACGCTGACAATCGAAATTAAACGGTGTAAAAACGGATACTAGTATTGCTTAGCCACGATTAATACACTATTGATGTGTTCCCATACAGTTTGTGATCACCTACAACAACACAATGGGGCGGCTTGGATAGTGTGCTGACATCACCTAGCTATAGCTTCAAGTTCAAATGGCTGATCCACACGACCATAATGAACCCAATTGATTTCATTTCCTGCTCTATACATTACAAGGAAAGCCTTAGAAATAAAATTGATTTATTTATTCAAAGACTGGATACATTCTTTTAATCTAGCATCTATAAAGCCCCTTTTGGCATTATAATCCTTTCAGACCATGTACATATCAGAACAAACATTTTACAAAATACAGTGTATGCAAAGTATCTTTGTTGCATTGATTTTTTTTTTTTTTTGCTAAATGATTTATACTGATCAATAATAGGTTAGCCCACTATTTCACTAAGCTTTTACTATATTACCTGCTGGGTGAAATCAGGTAAAGCACTTAAGACATTAGCGAGCATTCTTTATTTACTTTACTTTAATAAAAAACTTATGCAAATATTTTGACAATTATGCATACAGTAGCAACAAAGTAGGAATTTTATTATTTTGTATTTTGAACATATATTTAAAAAAATTGAGGAGGCTCTTACAAATTAAAATGCAGAATCGGGAAATAAATCTCAGGTTAGAGCTATCATTACACACAGTAAAAAACTGGGCAGTGACTTATAAATTGTTTGTTTGTTTGTTTGTTTTAAGATTTTAAAAAAAAATTTTATTAATAATATTGATATTTTACCAGGCAGGACATAAAATTATGCGTAATAAAATAATGAATATTTTAAAATAAATGCACAATTTATCGAGACTGCTGTAGTTTTAGTTTACAGTTTTTCCATATGATAATCATATGTGGCCTCAAAGCAGATAGCCTGACAGTGAAGGTAGAAGATGTCACATATGCTGTTCTTCTACAAGCAACAGGCCATCCATCTTTGAACAGCCACAGCAGCTTGGTCCAGATACGCTGCAGTCATCTACTTAGTTATTATCAGATGCATTGCTGAAACACTAAGCCTTAATCATACAAAGGGGAGATTAATATTAAAAAAAATTACAAACTGTCAGACAGCAAGATCTGAAAGGGGTTTATCATGCAACATCACACTGCTCACACTTTGATAACAAAATACTCACATATTGGTTCGATTATACAAAAGAGCCAATAACGCTTGTATTAGCCCAGCTCATAGTCCCCATGGTTACAAGAGTCAGGCGGCCATATTGATCTGGCTGGCTCCAATCACGACCCCAGCAGACTGACCAATCAACATGGGAATAATCAAAGCCGGCTCCCACATATTAACAATGGAATATCACAGTGCAGTTAATAGGATAATACCATACCAATATGGAACAGAACAGTCTGTTACCCATTTCATTAGAAGTAGACTATTCCACATTTCATTGGCTGAACCCAAAAACCCAGTCCACATACCATAACAGGGGAGACAGCTACTAAAGGAAACAACACGAACAAAATCTTTCCTTACATATCACCTGATTCCAATTACACATGTAGTTACATTTGAATCTTTAATTATTGGTTTGTTCATTATTTATCTGACGGAGAGCAAACTATACAATAAACCTAAGCCGATTCAGAAATAGTTGATCCTTTTTATGGTCTCTAATCTACAAGAGTTTCACATTTTAGATGTAGGTCTGCAGTGTTATTTTGGCTAGTTAATCTTTAAACATTCCAATGTGTTGGCCCCTGATGAACACCATTTATTACTGAAATTGGAATATGCAATATTAATTTACAGTTTGTTGACCAAAACGGAAATCAGCGCTTCGGATGTGAACGCCTTTTGTTTAAGACAATGATACCAATGAAAGGGTTTGCTTATGCGGGTGGCAGTGGTTTAGAAAGCAGGCGATAGTTCGTAAATAATAAATGTTTCTATTTAGTGGTAGGGTTGGATGTTCTGGCTCAAGCTTCAGAGATCCCTGTTGTGAATTGTTTATGAGATTTTGTGCACATGAACTGGTGTCTTGGCACTAAGCCAGCAAAGAGATCAACCATCAATCCAGTCCATAAACCACTCACACCAGCTCTACAGACAGACAAACACTTTCATTGGATCACGAAAGCTTGAGTATTATCAAACTAGATTTTTCTTACTTACACTAGAATAGCACGAGATGTGTGGAATCACCACATAAATAAATGTTGGAACAGTTTTCTCATGTAAACATTTTTAACCAGTCACATTTGATTTTGTTGAAAAAGGGAATGTACTAGCTACTGGGAAAAGCATCACAGTGCAGCTGGGGACACGTTTATCCCCATCTACTGGGGAAAATCCTTTCCAAGATAAACAGATCAACAAGGAAGCATCCAGGAGACAGAAAGATCTAGACGCTGATATTCTTTGAAGCCTTTAAGGAAAATGTGGAAAAGTTTTGGGGGATATTCCTTGCTAGATGATAGGTCCATTCACTTCAGAACGTTACTACAGAACATGCCAGATAGAGCATGAAGCTGAGGAGAATCAAAAACCCTGACCATACTGAGGAGTGGACCAACAGGGAAGTAAATATGGTAGGTGTATAAACAGGACAATATACATCAAATGTTTGAGCTATATTCAGATTGATATGCCTGTTACTGACTAGTGATGAGGCAGAGGATGGGTTTGAAGGACCAGGTTTTCATTAAAAGCCAAGATGTCAACCTCTCAGCACCCAGGCTCTATTTGATACATGACATAAAAAACACCCGTGTGTTTAATAAGCTGTCACCATACACATATACTGGAGGTCCCCTGGAATACCTTAACATGTGAACTGTACATTGAAGGAGATTCCGTAGCCCAACATGTTCACCAAGGACCCAGGACTGTGAACCCCAGGTAAAAGAGAAGGACATAGATGTAGTTTAATTAAACTTTAAAAACACCAGGAGGATAAAGGGCACCTTAAATCTGAACACACAGGATTCTTTCCACAATCATTTCGGGCAATAACTGAATAACAGGTATTCCGGCTGAACATACTGATCTCAGAACATGAAACTCACTTACATCATAGAAATGATATAGCTGATAGTGACAGTAAATAACACCATTTAAAATTTCTTCTTGACTTTACTTTCACAACTTGGTGACAGAACACAATGATCACTCACCTGTGACTGATAAAATAATTTAAATTATACCTGATAACTGCTTGAAAGGTGTTGAGCCAATTCGATTCCCAAAACATTTTTTATTTATTGAAATCTGACCAGATATATCTATAAACATACAGTCGTATGGCTGTGAATCAGTACTTGTTGGCTTAAGTCTGTTTTTATGCCATACTTTTGAAGATTATTTCCCACATGATGGTTTGTAAGCGCAATGAATAGGTGAAGAAACCCACCCTTGATATGACTGGCAACAAAGAAACAAAGAACCAGACCGGTACAACGCTCTAGGCATCATACAGGCTATTTTTGTTCTGAGAGCACCAGGGCAACAGGAAGCTCCACCAACCGATCAAGCTGTGAATCAGTACTGAAGCTACATGGGAATATGTAGTGGCAAAACGATTTGTTCAAACATTTGCCTGTTCCAAGTTAATATTCCTCTAGTTCTCAGCAATCCTAGAAATGTATCCTTCAAACTGACAACTGGGTGTACATTTGCAAAGGTCTTGACTCTTAAGATATTAAAACAATTTCCTTTTCTCCTATTAGCTTTTCTTTTCCATCCAGGAAGCCAGGAATGATCAACCAAATAGTGCCTATTCAAGTTTCTATAAACCATTGCTAGTGTTTTAATTAAATCCTTCAGCCAGGTAAATACATTCTGAGCCAAACTCTCAGGTTTGGATAAAGAGAATCATACAATATATCATCGACTAATTAATGTATAACAAAACAAAGCCAATCCACATCCTAAATTGTAATAATCTGACATAATATAAACATTGCACCTGTGCTACTAATTTCTCCATTGCTGAGCTTTAAGTTATATCATACCTGGACTTAAAATTAAATCATACCTGGACATCTAATTATATCACACCTGGACTTTCAATTATACCATGCCTGCACATTTAATTATATCACATATGGACTTTCATTTATATCATGTCTGGACATCTAATTATATCAGCCTTGACTCTAATGACCAACAGGTGACTAATTTGTAATTAGGTGAGCACATGGTA